>CAMZMU010000052.1:88175294-88412570 GCA_947311845.1 Poa pratensis | reverse complement strand
AAAACAAACACGACAGAAAATGAATACCACTAAAGAAAATCTACAGCTTTGTTATGATGCAAAGCTAAAAAGATAAGGGAAAGGTTACCTGTCGAATGAGTACGACCATCCACAACTTTGGTTATAATGCAATCAGAGGGTGTGACTGCAGACAACACAAAAGGATGAATGAGGAGACAACATAGATGATGCTAAAATACTCATACCATGGCTGAAAAGAGAACTTCACAGATTAGGGGAGGTATTTTACAAACAAAAAAGAAAAATCAAGCAACCTGGTTCAGGGCTTTTGTACGATGCAGATGCAGCAAGTTTTGCAGCTTCTGGAGAGTGGAAGTTGACTTTTGCTGAAAAATTTCAGACTCAACTCTACGAGTTGCCATTTTCTGGTTGCAAGTGTTCTCATCAGGTACACGAGTGTTCTTGTCAGGTGCATGATGATTGACAGAGGCTCTGCCGTTGATATGAGTCGACTTGCATAGGAAATCAAGCACGCTGCTAACTAAATCTTCAAGTTTTCTTTTACTGGTTGCAGACTTGGTCGAAAGAAACTTATCACCAATACTTAGAATACCATCAACTACCTACAAGTTAGTGAGAAAAAAATAAAAAGGTTGGAACTAACCTAACATCAAATTTGATATGAAAAATTACCAAAGGAGATGATCAAAAATGTATAATAAAAGAGGAAACAAAAATAAGACCACGTAAGAAATCATACATCGGGCTGGAGTGAGCTAACACACTGGTCTCGAACTTTGTTCCTGAAGTCAATAGATAATGGAGAGGGGACAGGAGATAGTCTAGGGACCCCAATTGCATGAGAAGCCGACAAGCCCTGCATCAGAAATCACGACAAAAAAACATTCACCAGAGAGCGCACGAAAAACACAAAAACAAATAAAGAGATAACGAAGATATAACAACCGTTATATTTTCGAAAAAGAACAAAACAAGATCATTACATTCAAATTTTGCCCTGGTGGCCATGTTTCCTTCAGCTGTTTCTTCCCAAACTGTCGTCCACCTTTCCGATCAAGTTCTGAAAATGTATTAATCATGTTCGCCCTCCAAACAAGAACCCTGGGATGACTGAGCGCAACATTCAGATTGCCAAAGTCCAAACAATCAAGGTATCGCACCTACGAAGAAAATTAGACCGTGAACAGACCATAAGAAGAAAAGAACAAACAAAAAAGAGAGGAGAAACATGCAACACTCACCACTGGCACATAGTTGCACCCCACAGGAGCCTTAATCCTTCTTCCTTTCAAATGCCAAATGAGCTAAACTCATGAATACTGTTAAGACAGTGGGCGTAAACACTCTGACTGAAATCATAGCCTCTAGCTGCAGCAGGATCCTTGAGTACTGAGAGATACTTCCAGCTGATAGAATGACTGATATCGGGGCAGAGAAAGCAAGATATAGCGATGGCCATAAAACACACAAATACATCAAGCTCGCTTAACGGGTCATTGCTGCTCAGCTTTGTCCCAAAGAAAGTAACATTAGGAACCTCTGATAAACTGAAATGTGAAAGAATAAAAGCCCTGCCTTCGTCACAATCTAGTGGAATCTGAATCCCACCTATGGGCAAGCCCAGGACAACATGAAAAGTTTCCTTTGATATTTTAATGGATTTCCCACATACTGTCATCTGGGAGCAATGGGGATCAATGCTGTCAGCAACCCATCTGCAAAAGGCTGATGATATGTGACAACAGTCAAACAAAAGGAGACACCCAAAACCAAATTTCTCGATTATTGATCTTTGCTGTGGTGTCAATTTCTTCAATATCTGCATGAAATACTTGCACCCATATCTAGTAAAAACACTCTTATCAACACCATCTGTTCTGCTCTTCTTAGCCTACAAACAACCATAAACAAAAAACAGTTTAACCAAAAAAGAACCAAAAACAAACAACTGAAAAAGAAAACAAAAGGTGTAGACATGAAGTGTTAACCTCATTGGGTCCAATTGTATCCTGGCAAAAATCTGAAAAATTCCTTTTCAAACTATTGATAGCCTGCAAGAAATAAATGAGTTACTACATTACACAACAAGCCACGCCCCAATGAACGCATTTTTCGATAAAAAAATAAAAGGCCTAAAACAAACCTTCTTCATGAAGAACCCAAAAAAAGCATCATCTAAGGCTGGGTCTCTAATTGCTTGGGCTGTTACCTGAAAAAACCACAACAAAAATCAATACGATGGCTTCCGATGATAACCACATAACCGCGTACGGTCTATTTGAAAAAAGCAAATGAAAATAAAGAGACAAAGGAAAACTCACGTCGTGATCACTTGAAAGGCTGTACCCATCATAAGTATCACCGCCATAATCAGTGGATACGCGTTCCGATCTATGCAACATAAGAACTGATTAGACTCAACATCTACTATAACAGAATAGTGCTCCAAGCTACAAACTCTACTATATCAGAATAATGCTGCAAGCTAAAAACTCCTACAAATTAAGCAATCTATCAGTTTACCACATGTGGTTATTCATTCTCCTCCTAGTACTACAGAAAACAACAATGCTATAAGTTACAGTAAATTCCTACAAGCAACATAGTCACATATGGGATCCAAAAAAACACTGATGCAAAAACGACACAAGCAACCCTCTATGTGTGGGATATAAAATATGGAGACACTTGTCAAACACACAAAACATAATCAAGCTCAAAAATGAAGGTCGTTATCCAACATTTGCAGGGTTCAAAAAAAATTCAGTCAAGCATTTTGCAGGGGACAAACATTTCCAAGCTCGAACAATGAAGGTCGTTATAGTACTGACAACATAAATTGGATAACAACATGTGGGTTCAGAGCACAACCTACATATGGATTCAGACAAAGTCTAGCAAGTAAAATCACACACTACCCCATGAACTGAACCCCCATGAACTAGAGACACCTCTCAGAGCACAACCTACATATGGATTCAGGCAAAGGCTAGCAAGTAAAATCACACACTACCACATGAACTGAACCCCCATGAACTATAGACACCTATCAGAGCACCACCTACATAGAGATTGAGACAATATCCAATTCACGTCGCCAATCACCATACAGAACATCTACACACGCTTGCCGGCCCCCCCCGACAGAACCATGAGTTCAGAACGACGCTCCATGAGTTCAGAACGCCGCTGCCCGACGGGATCCAGCAGCACCGCCGCCGCCGCGTGCATCTGCCTCCGGTAGGGAGCCACATCGACAGAAATTAAGGCAGGAATCAGCGAATAAGCCGCGCCCCCGACGGAGAGCTACATGAGTTCAGAACGCCCCGCTGACCAACGGGATCCAACACCGCCGCCGCCGCATACATCCGCTTCCGACAGAAAACGAGAACAGAGCCACCGCGACAGAATAAAACGCAGGAATCAGCGACGAACGAAGCAAACCTCCCCCCAGCGGCGACGCCTCCAACCTCCGCGGATCTCCGGCATGGCGAAGGGCCGTGGCACAGAGCGATGGGGAATCGCCTCCTCTGTTCCACCGCCCGCCGTCCCCTCTCTCTATATTCGATGAACAGTAGCGAGCTCAGAATGAAAAAGAAATTCAAAAAAAAACCCACCGCTTAGCTGATAAACGGCTGATAAACGGGTACGGGCGAGAGAAACCCGGTAGGAAGACTCAACCCGACGAAACCGACCCGCCCGCGACATCGACACGCGCGAGCGCCGGACGCAGCAACGTGGAAGGACGCGCACGAATCCTGGAGCGCATCGGACGGACAGAAAAACGCCTGTTCCTGAAAACGAAAACAGACACCAGAAACAGAGCAAAAATCTAGATTTTTTCCAATCCAAGTTATAAACTTTTTAAAGTTTGACCGATTACATATAATATAATAATATCAGCATTTAAAATTATAAATTATATCTAAATATATATTGCGATGGTTCTAATGCTATTGGTTTCCTTGGATATTTTTTCTATATACTCCAAATATTAATTTAGACCAAATTTAATATTGTGCGGGGTAACTTGAAACTGAGAAAGGACTGAACAATCGTCGATTTCGTGACCTATCACACGGTCGAGAGGTTCCACGAGTTCACCGCTCCAAGTCAGATATCGCCACGTCCATGTCGTCACTAAGATCATCCATAGCAGATCGCTTGAAACGTCAAGACCTTCAAAATAACCACATTTTCAAGGTTATTGGCACAAATAATGTCGGGTTACCCCATGGATAAGGCCCATGGGAAATAAGGTGATCCATACCCTACTCATTCGGGTTGGGTGTCGGTGGACAAACATACCCTTGGATCAGATTACCGGGCTTATAGCATCTCTATCAGATTCCAGATTACCGGGCGGTGGTCGTGAGCCTCCGGGCGAAGGTGAGAAAGTCGTTGCCACCGATCGGAGGGAGCGGCCAGCTTCGAGGGCGCCTATGGGACGGGATCGTCCCTATGCTACCACGCTGCACCATTGCCCCATCCTCGGACAATGTGGAGACAGGTAGCTACCGTCGCGTGAGGGGGATGTTGGAGGACGAGCTGCCTCTGATGCTAGAAGGGGAAGTCGTTGTCACCGTGGGCGGCATCGGATCTAGGGGACGTGCTAATGGAGCACGTGATGGCGGCATTCAAGCGGACAACCGACGATGAGCTCAAGGCCGGCACGGCCGTGGTGGAGGAAGGTGCTCCCTGGTGCTGCGCCTAGAACTTGAATTAAAAATCGAAATGCGTGAGTTAAACGAGTAGGTCCAACTCGACTTGGCTTGACTCAAACTCGTTGCTAAATGAGCCGAGCCGACTTTTCATTTTAGACGGTAAATGAGTTCGAGTTAAACGAGTTGAGTTCCGAACTACTCGTTTAACTCGGTAAACTAAAGTTAGTATATGTATTGTTGTCTTTGTAATTTTTTTTTCGAATTATTATAGTTTAACGAATATATATATTACTTAATATATAGTGTAATATTGTCATTGGTCATTGTGATAATTGCATCATACATGCCTAAATAATTAGAAATAATATTATATATAAAATATCGTACAATGCATATTAACAATTTTACCGAGTTAAACGAGCAAACTCGCGAGTTTAACAAGCCGAGCCGAGTTTCATTTCTGACCTCGTTTGTTAAACGAGCCGAACCGAGCTGGCTGACGAGTTTCAACAGTCGAACCGAGGGGGCGACGGGGCGAATCCTAGCCTCCATCTCCTCCAGCCATCCTCCTCCTTCCCTCTCCCCCGCCGTCGCCGGCTGCTGCCGCGGGAAAATCCCGCGCGGTGCCGGCGACGGCGGGACTGCCTCTACCTGCGCGCTAGGAGGGAGGCGCGGGGCTCTCCCGTCCGGCGGCGGTGCAACATGGGTGCGGCCCTTTCCGGCAGGGCGGTCTCAAGGGCAGCGTGGCCGGAGTCAAGGATGATGTGGGCGGCGACGTCGAGCTCTACGTCCGACAGAGACTTGGGTCGAGCGGCGCAAGGAAGGGCCAGATCCGGGCGGCGGCGGGCCAGGCGGGCCTGCTGCGTGTCTGGAACAGGCATGGCCGGCGTAGCGGCAACTCCGGTCGATGTCGGCGCGGTGGTGCCCGTGCGGTGCGGCGACCAAAGCGGCTGCCGTGGGTGTACGAGCCGGATCTGGGCCAGGCGGGCCCAGATCTGGCGGCGCCCTCGCGGGTCCTCCTTGGACTTGCAGGTCGTGCTTGCTAGGGACTGACGGTGCTGGTCAGGGGCTTGGACGCCGGGGTTGTGGCCCCAGGTGGTGGGCCTCATGGGTGTTTCTCCGGCCAGCACCATGGCGGCGGTGGTGGCTGCGCCCTTCGGTCGTGTGGGCGACGATGGGTGCAACAGCGGGTGGCTCGGGCATGACCTCTCCGGTGGTGCTGCCCAGATCTGGAGCTGAATGGCTACTCCCGTCGTGCACGCCCTTGGACCCTCTTCGTGTCATGGGGGAGTAAACGGGCGAAAGCTCTATGCTTCGGCATTGATGGCGGCGACACCCACGGGTGCCGCTACTCCTCTTGAGGACGTCGTCGGGGTACTCGTTCTCGTGACAGAGTTCCAGGTGAATACCGAGGTCTTCGGACTTGACGGCGGCGACGCTTTGCGCCGTGACCCTCTTGGGGGCGATGTTGTGGAGCTCAGGTGCCCAAGGGATGCATGGCGTGGTGTTTAGTCATTTAGGTTTACATGTTCGGCTTCATAGTTGTGTTTCGATGCGACTTCTGTTATCCGGTTATCCCGGGATCTTCTTTGTAAGAGGGTTTCCTCACTACCTTGTATCGTTCGGCCGTGTGGCTTTATTTTTAAATCGGGGCGCAAGCCTGTTTCGTGGTGGTGACAGTCGAACCGAGACTGTTCACCTCGGCTCGAATCTAAAGAGTATAATCATGGGGGTGCTAGGGCGTTCACCAGAGCTCAGCGAATGCTGGCCGTAGATAAGGATTTACGGTCGATCTCAGCCGTCCGATCCCGCGGTTTTTTACTGTGCCTGGTCCCACATGTCATCGACTTGGTGGCTAGAAGATTCGGTGCCTCTGCGGGCGCGGTGGCAGTGGCCGTTATTCCGACGGAGCCGCTCTGGGCAAAATCGTCTTTTCGCGCGGGGATATATAAGCCGCGTCCGCTTCAGGGGAGAAACCCTAGCCGCCACCCACTCGCGCTCCCTTTCCATTCGCGTGCTCTCCCTCTCCTCCCCGTGCGCTCCTCCCAAATCCCCTCCCGTGCTGCCGCTGCCGCCCCTCCCTAGCTCGTCCGCCGCGCCGCCCCTCCTCCTGCTCGTCCGCCGCCGCCCCGCGCCATCCTCCTGCTCGTCCGCCGCCGCCTCGCGCCCTCCTCCTCCAGCCTCGTCCGCCGCCGTCGCCTCCCTGGCTGCGCGTCCCTCGGAGCAGCGCGCGGGCCGCCACCAGGTCGTGAGAGGCGGCCGTGCCGCGGCGGCCGGGCAGGGTGGCGGCGGTGGCCAGTCATGGAGGTGGTCGGCCGGGCCACGGCGGCCGCCGGGCAGGGCGGCGGGCAGGGCAGTGGCGGCCGGCCGTTTGTGCCTTGTCCACAGCGGCAACAACCATGGAGGAGGGGGTGCGTGTGGCCGGGCAGCCGCCGTTCGCGGCGGCCTCCTCTGCCCAGACCTCGACCCTGAACGCAGCAGCGACGTGTTGTTGCACAGCCCCGAGCGTGGGGATGCTCCTTCCCGACCACGGTCGCCCGACGACGGTGGCTGTCTTTTCCGGCCTCCATCTTCCGGCCGGCTCCGGCTCCATCTCCACTCCCAGCAAGAGGTACAGTCTAGGTACGTGAGATTGGAAAGAGAGGGGCTGAGTTGGAGTTTGATTTTTTTTCTTCTTGTTTTGCTCACAGAGGGAGGATCTGGTTCTTGAGAGAGAGAAGTCACTGGTTCATTTTTCTTGATCCGACAAGACTAATTTGGATTATTATCCAACAAGGTCCAGTCGTGTGTTACATGGCTAAGAGGCCTCCCACAAGGTACTGCTCATTATATGATTGCTGTCTACTGCTTGCTCCACTTTGTCTCACATGATTGCTCATTGATATATATTTTCTCTTTTTGTTGAAGGCCTTCATGCTGTGAATGAAGTCGGGTCTGCACAATGAAGCATTCAGAAAGAGCAGCCCTCCTTTCCCATTTGCTAGCCCTGAATTAAAGGTCTATTTTGGTCATCTCTTGTTGAGTTGCTTTCTGCTTTACTACTTCATTCTCCTTGCTATCCTGTTGGGGTGGTCAGAATATATAATTTAGGTGCTGGTTTGAATCAGTAACAATGGTGTGTTTGTACATATCAGCCGCTGGGTTTAGATTGTGTTTACCATTGAAAACATTTTCGTTAGTAGGCTGGGTTTAGATTGTAGGTATTGTGGGAAACAATTTCTCGAGTTGGTTCATTTGCATGCTCATGTATTTTATTACGTACATGATGTTTGTGATTCCTTGTTTGTGCAGATTAATAATTTGTACACTTTAGGTAATTACCTCTTTTTGAAGCTTGCTCCAGTCAATGATAACAAGGTTGAGTAGTCATTTTACCTATTCATAATTTTTCTATTGAAGGAGATCATGATGCTCCTGATTATCTTGTCCTCATGGATTCTCATTTAGTTCTCTAACAATTTAGGTATTGAACGGAATAGGTTGAGTGGTCTTCATGAGGTATTCTTTCATGGAAGAAACACAAGGGACAACTCTGAAACTGTGGACTCAAAGAATGGTTAGTTTAGTTCATATATTTTTTCTAATGTTATCATCTGGACCTAAATATAGGTTAGAGTCTACAGAATTGCTCAGAGCTTCTCTCGTGTAGTGTTATGCCTTGCTGCTGGCTACCTTAGCTTTAGTCATATTCTAGGTATGATGTAGATGTTTCTGTGCACTGCTCATTTCCGAGAAACTTGTGGATATTATATACATCTTCTGTTTAGTTGGGCAACAACTAAAGAATCTGTATTTTTTGTTTCAGGGAAGCAAGGTGACGTGCTGATTTCTCCCAGCTCTCTTTTTTCTTAGATGTGCTCTCCCGTGCTTGATATTTTTTGCCATTGCAACGGGAGGTATCTTCTTACTAAGAGAGCTCACTTATGCTCGCTAGGTGTTCGACA
This sequence comes from Poa pratensis, assembly GCA_947311845.1. Classification (NCBI taxonomy): domain Eukaryota; kingdom Viridiplantae; phylum Streptophyta; class Magnoliopsida; order Poales; family Poaceae; genus Poa; species Poa pratensis. The sequence continues at coordinate 88,403,980 of CAMZMU010000052.1, read as the reverse complement.
AGTTTTCCAGATGAGCTAATGTGTTTTCTCTGGTTGCAGTGCAGGCTGGACAAGAGACGAGCCCGCCGAGGCTAGCGTGATATGGCATCATCAAAGTACTTTCGTAATGGTTCTGTGTGGTGATATATAGATCCTTATTTGTACTCTCAAGTTTGCAACTTATTTTCTTTCTCAAGTTTTCAGCCCAGCCAAGCTAATTGTATATATATTTTTTCTGAAATATCTTTTGAGCAGGATGCAAAAGATTGAAGGTTGACTCACAGCATACAGTTGTTCTGCGAGTAGTTACATACTTCCTAACGCATCGACATGTCGCCTTGGATTGATAAGGTGTGTTTCCTTTCCAATCTGTTCTTTTGATGCTTTATGTGATTCAACATGGATTATTGGTTCATGTTATTTTACAAATTATGCTATGTATCCTGATATTGGTACATGATAATTTGCTAGAAAGATTCAGCAGTAAGCTTTCAATCATGGGAGGTTTAGCATTAATATTTCCATGTGTTTGTGTCAAGTCATTACCACCTTCTCCTTTTTATAAATCTATTGGAACCTGCTCTTTTAACTTAATTCAAACCTTCTGTTGCTCAAGGAATATGGCCAATGACGATCCATGTACGAAGTGATTACTTGGATATCACACTGCAAGAAAACAATAGAGTAAACAGGAAAATGTGGTACTCTCAAGTATAGGGAATGGTTTAAATGGTGCAGACCAGGAACAAAATCTGATTATGCTAGCTACAAAACTGGAGTGGAGGTATAATCAAGTAGTTTAGTGCTTGCTATTTTAACAAATTGGTTGGATAACATACTTTGAAATAGAAAAGTAGTAACTACAGAATAGTGTTTGAAATTAAAGAAGATGCAGAGCTCACACAAGCTGAACGCAGAGAAGAAGAGCGAACAAGAAAAAGAGGCATGCATGTATTATTTATTAGGTCTTTCAGGTTTCGCTCACTATAGCAGTTCATGCCTTTTAAGAAACTGTTTTGCCGTGCAAAAAAAGACATGCATGCTGAATCTATTGTAGGACATAAGTTTTAGCGTATGCTGTACTCACCTGGACAACTGATCATAAATCAGATGTGGATTTGAATGAATATGCTCGCCTTGTGAATTGGTTTGTTCGGTTGTTCTCTAGATGAAAATATCAGAAATGCAGAACTAATCTTACAAGTATGTGGTTTAGTTTCTTGGCTCATGGACAGAGTTTCACCTGAACTGAATGTGTGTTTTAGGTCAATGTTATGATACGGAGCAGAAGGATACCATGTCTATGGTAGAAAATGAGGGTTCTTGAGGAAGAGTGCATCTGGTAGATTGCACGTTTTATCGCCTCCTATTGTCTTACATTTGATTCACATGGTTGCCTCTGTCTGCCGGAACTGCTCAAAGGTATAAAACTGCAAGTTTCTGATATATTGCACATCTCATTGAGCAACTAACTAATGAGTCTTAGGATGCATTTTTACGTACATGGATCAGTTAGTTTTTTGGCGTGAATTTGATATCATGATATGGACATTCCTTTTTTCTACACTAGCTGAGCTATTTAATTACACTAGCCTGAGCTATTTTGATTGGTTTCTCTGCGCTCTTTTTGGGCCATATCAAAGCGATCAACCTACTCATTAATATTCTTAGTTACTCATGCTTTCACGACTAATGAAATGCATGTTGTTTATTCAGGTTGGAGACATTCCAGATGATATGGTCAAACTACGGGGCAATTTCTTATTTGTTTGTCAACTCAACTCAGTGCACATAGGTTAGTATTAATTCTACATCGATTGTGTGATTTTCTGCTCCCTTAGACCTTTGTTTATTTATCATCGTGCTTTGCTGGTAGCTTGGCACACATTGCACTGTCTTTTGTGTTTAGATTTTCTTTTGAAGTTGTTTCGGTCAAGCTGCTAATTATTTTACATGCATCATGCCAACATCTATGTGTGTTTATTTCATCTCACCTTATCTGCAAATAATAGCTGAAGTGTATGTTTGTTTATATTGTTTCACCTTATCTTCAAATAATAGCTAAAGTGCCCATATATCTCTCTAACAGTTTTGTCGTCTTCAATCATGTGCAATGAACTTTGACATTGTTTTAGATGTAGCTAAGTTTTCTTGGGTGATACCTATACCCCTCTATTTGCAAGGGATTTATGTATTTTCTGATTGCTCTAACGATTAGGCTAAATTGCTTGATCAGAAAGCAATTTTTTAATCACTCGTGTGTGTAGTTTCTTAGAATTTGGTCAGCAGATCCTTGATTCAAATGCAGAAACTAAGCTTAATTTAAACTGGTAGATTTGCAATAGTTAGTTATTTGTAGCCTCTTCGTGATGTGCAGTACAATTTATGTATGGAGTAACATAGGTGTTTCAAAATAAGAATGACAACTACTAACTAACGGTACTGCATTGGGTGTTAGAGATCGTGGTAGATCATTCTGGATTTATTGTGTGTAATATCGCAGCTATTTTAGGTACCTTTTGAAATAATAGTGGGTGTGCGCAAGATTTTTCTATATACGTTGTCGCCTCTATTCTCATACAGGACAAAGGTACAAAGTGCAAGCTTTCTACTCTGATTCATGAACTGATCATAGGATGCAGAACTATTTTTATGCTTTAGAAACACTAGCTTGATTAATTAGTGTCTTTCCGCGATCAACGAATTAGTAAGGTTGTCAAGGATTGTGACTTGCCTTGGAGGCCGCGAACATATCAAGAATTTCTTCCAAGCAACAATGGTGGTACTGTGGTTTCCACCATTGTTATGTTCATGCAGATCCGCACACGTATATCTGTAGTAATTCACTCTGTCCATCCAGAGTTGCAATTAGACTGACATTTTACCTACTCAAATAACATTGCTTAATGTACCCACAGTACTAGGCTCGCAATTTTATTTCAAGGCTGAACCAGCAAAGACTCCTTGATGCTATATGGTTGACTAAAATCTTGAGAGGAACAAAGCTTGCAACTTCTCTTTCTGCTTGGTGTCTTCTAATTCTTGTCGGACTATCCTCACATGAACATTCATAATATCACAATTGATCATTTAAGTTTAGGGTGTGATGAGACAATTTGCACAATATCCTGCTATGTGTTTCTTATTCTTTTCGGTGTTTCCTTCTTGCAGCTACCATCAGGTGTGTTTCTCGAAAAAAAAATCCACGATTATTTCTCCTGACTTACCAGATTCGCCGCATTTGACCTCACCTAGGTAGCCATACCCATCTCTTTCTCCTGATTTGCCTCCTCCCCTCCTCTCTTTTAATTTAATCCCCACAACTTCTCTTTTTATCTGTGCAGATGCTTATTAATCCACGCCTATGAGGTGCAGCCCCTTTTCTATGTTGTTCCATGGCACCAATTGTCTGCGTTCGCTAGCCTTTTCTTCATTTTAATTTTCATTCATACAACAACGTATGTGGTTTGGCTGAATGTTTCGTTAAAGTTTCTTATAGATTTTCTTCATAATTTGTTGCTTATGATTTAGGTTGTTATGATGAATACATTGCTTAGAATAAGACGATCGTGCTATTCTTCAGCCCTTGCTACTTAATTTTCTCTGAATAATTGGTTGTTTGTCCACTGGAAATGTGTGTAGACTGTATGATTTGCATTCATGTAGACCCTATTAGTTCTCAATTTGATTTTAATTTGATATTTTTGTTCAATTACAGGTCTTATATTAGATGAGAATCTGTGGTGAATATATGAATGAAGCAAGTTTTAGGTTTTATATTAGATGTGGCATGTATTTAGTTTTCAAAGAGAAAGATCGCAAAGGATCTATGTATATAAGATGAAGCAAGTTTCAGGTTATCTTATGCTCTTTCTCACTCTGTTTTTTATAATAGCCATACTAAAAACTGGTATTATCTTATTGGCTATTTCACTTCTATAATCTTTCATTTTACCCTATTGTACTGCAAGTTCCATTCCAAGTTTTTGTTCTCAATTGATTAATACTTAGTGATGTTCAAAAAGTATATATTAGCTTTATGTGTCTCTGAAGGTAGTTTGTTGTGCATAAAAATTCCCTGTAGCTGGCGGCTGTCCTTTTAGTTGTGCTCGAGTTCTTGGTTTGTATACGGTTGGCGCTTAAGCAAATTTTCGGTTATGTTTTACATGTTCTCGAAAGTTGGAAGTTGCGATTTCCCTTCAGACACTCTAATCCATTACATGTTCTCCAAAGTTCCTCCGATTGGAGGATCGTGCTTTGTTTTTACTGAATTTAGTAAATGCCCCTTGGTTAAGTCAGTCACACAGTGAATTTAGTATATGAGGAGTCTTTTGGGAGGTGATGTAATGATTTCTGTTTGGTATAATTATGTCCATTTATTTCTCTCTTATTTACTGAATTTACCGTGTAGCTTCACTGCAATGATGCATTTCTTCACGAGTTAGTTTTGTCGCTACTTCCTACCGCTTGAATTCCCCTGTTCCCAATTAACAAGATTTTTTTTACATATTATGGTTGTTTGATCCCTATATTATTTTTTAAACCCCATATATATTTTAAGCAACAGTGGAATTAAGCTCTGATTCTTCTTTGGCTTGCAGGGTGTTGGCTATTCGAGTTACGTGTGTCGGTATGAGGGGCCCTGATCAATGGCAACAGGAGATTCTACGTCTGATTCGCCATCTTTTTTGCAGCCCGGTTGAGGTTTGTCTCCAACCATGCATCTTCTCTAATACTTTTTTGGTATTTATTTTTGGTAAATTTGACAGGCATGCACTAGGTGCCTAACAGGTTTCTTTGCACTCATGGTAGGAATGGAAGGACGAAGGTTGTTGTTCAACATGTACTAGAGTTAGTTGCTTCTTCTACTGAAAATATCAAGAAAAGTGCAGCAGCCCGACATCTGAATCATGATCCCTCGCTACTCATATTGCTGGTAAGTAGATGAAATATCCCTCACTACTCATATTGCAGTTATTTTCACAAGGCATGGCAATGTGTCGTGTTTATTGCGGTGATTTAGAATGTGAGAAGTAGATGATGGCATGGCCAATAATTTTCTATGAGGAAAACAAATATTGTTCTTTTCATCGATGCCCAATCTGGATAAGTGTAGATTTACATGAAGCTATATATTTAATAATTAGATTGCCGAAGTAAGTTCTAGACTGTAGCTTCCTTTCATTGAACTAGCAACCGGTGCCACACTGTGAGGTGTTGTGTATGAGCCATATTTTTGTTGGACCTTTCCATGGTTTCATTGTATTTATGCATCTCAGCAAATGGAGTGTGTGAATTCAGCCTCCTAATTTTGGTTAGAGAATATTGTCAAATGATATGTATTTGATGATTAGAACTGTATAGGGTTGTTGTTTCTTCTCTCCTCTATAGTTGTTGTTCTCTAAGATCATTGAAAGCATCTATCATGCGTTACGGTCATCCTTTAGAAATAATTGTAGCTTGCATGTTAGTGTCTTTGGTCACGTCACTATTGGTATTGCCAATCAAATATCCCGGTTTCCCGATACTGGGCTTTATTATTCTACTGCCTCCACTTGTGTTTCCTCCTACCACAAAGACTTGGTTGATACATTGCTGCAGTAAACATGACCTTGTACTCCCCAAAGCTCATGTACCAGGTTCATGTCCATATTTATTCAGTAGCTTGCTTCATCTTTATTTGATTGCACCTACCGGTGATTTTAAGGTTGTCTGGTTTTATCATTTTGTTGTTCGTGTCTCTTATAGAAAATACTTAACTTATAAATTTTCAATATAATGTAGAACTTGAAGAATTTATTTGATCTAACTTTGCGATCTTCTATTTGGTTTTCTGTATCTTGAGCTTTTATCACCAATTAGATGATTTGCTGGGATCATTTTTGCTGTAGTCCCCATTCAAAAACATGTGTTTTCGTTTGTATATTTTCATGGTTATTTCAAACTTGGGAAACATGTCGAATTGGTAATTCTTTTGCTATTCTTATATTATGGTCTATATCAGGAAGTTATATCTGCAAAAAGTTTTGGTTTCACGAAATACGAAATGTTCAGCTTAAAGGAGATTCGGAGTTCTATATACTTCTTAAGTAACATAGATGGTCCAAAGGAAGACCGACAAACTGACTATAACATGCATAGGGTGTGCAATACATATTAGTTTTGCGTTGGAAAGCTAAATTTTGACTTCAATTTCTTTATACTTTCTTCTGATATTATATTGTTTATTGTGCGCAACAATCTCTCACTTTATCTGGGTAAACTTTGCCTGAACAGGTTAACTGCAATTAGCACATGAGGCTCACCATCTAATGTGTTTCTTTCACTTAGTTCAACTTTGTTAAACTTAGACCAGATAATTCAGAATCTTGCTCTATGTAATTATAGGTAATTTAGTCTATTTAGCTTACTTCCTAACGGTTGATGACAAGTTCTATTACTGTATGTACCACTCTTACCATTACCAAATGGACCATACTTGAGAAAGCAATAGAAAAACTTGACCGTTGTACTTCTTTGGAACTCATAAGATTTGCAATGGCATCGTGGCACCTCTCACTGCTAAAAGTGTCTGTTGTTTTACTGTGTCATTGTGTTACTGTGGAAAATGATTGTACATTTAAATCAGTCCAGTCTATACATTTTTTCTTAGATTTCACAAAACAATTAACCAAGCAACTTAGTGTAATCTACTTTGCCTTAGAACTCATACTATTGTTGTAATATATTTTTCTCTATTTCCTACACGGCTGCTTGATATATTTCTTTGTTCTCTACGCATGCATTGTAACACATGGTTATCCTATGTAGAGTAACTGTTAGCCGCCGTGTGATATTAATGATGTTTACCACAGTGTTTTACCAAGCAATTACCACCGTCAATTGCAGGTGGTGCATGCCACGCCAGGGAGCATCGCTCTGATCTTCCTGTTTCTCAAGATTTTGATTGCGAGTCCCTCGCTGTCACCCTACATGAAGACCAAGCGTAACTTTTTGTGCTGACTTGAAATGTGTTGGATTACATGCATGTTAATGCTGTTGAGACCAGTTGCGCTGACTTTTCGTTATCAGTTACATGAAACTCATTAGGTGTTTGAAATGGTGTTTCCGAACTGATCATAACTTATGTATTTACTACTACGTGTGCACAAATATTATGTACACCTATACGGAACTTTCGTAATGCCATCTTATGTTATGTCAATATGGTGTACATTTCTATATTAATTTTCATGTGTACGGCAACATTGCTTTGATATTCATATTTCTTAAAATTTTGATTTTGATTGTATAATATGATGATTGTTGATTTCATAGGATCCTTAAAATACGCTTCCAATCAATTATCATCCTAATTTGCCTATACATGTCGATATAAACCATTTTTTAATAATCTGTATAAAATGTGACAACCACAAGAAATTGAAAGAACCGACAAACGCCGCGCGGCGAGCCGCGCCGTTCGAATCTAGTTCTCCTATATGTGCCCCCCGCCTCCAAGCCGTGGTGGACAAGTACGATCTCGAGTGGGCACTGCGCAGCGTACCACATGTCCACGTCTTCGAGTTGATCGGCCGGTGAAGAAGAGAATCTAGTTTATTTTCGGTTCTTATCGGTTCTATATGTGTAAAATGGCCGTGTGTGATGAATTTGTGTGATCAATCTCACGTGAACTCTGTTGTTTGAATTTTCAGTGCGATCTTCATGGAGCGAGCTCCATACCAACCTGAGGGTACTAATTATTTAGGTCACCCAATATTGGTTTTCCAGTAGGAGAATGTCCGAGATCTGCTAAGAATTCAGGTTTTAAGTGAGACTGAGAGATATCTTCGGGCCTGACACGCCGCCACACTTTTGCCCGTTCGGTCACCGTCCCTCCCTCCCCTCGCCGTCGATATCCGCCCTCGAGTCGAGGCCTCCACTCGCTGTTGATTCCGCCCTCGCCGCCACTACCTAGGACCCTCGCGTTGTTAACCGCCGTCCGTCCCCTGATCGCCTTCAGTCACCACGCGCTGTCCCATCTCCGCTCGCCGCACGAACCTTCGCCTTCCCCGCCGTCGCCTAGTTCTTCGCTGCCGCTGACGGCGCCTCAGCTGCATTCCGGTTGACGCAGCCATCCCCGCCACTCTCCTCGATCAGCCGTCGCCGTTCCCGCCACATATCCCTGACAAATAGGCCCGTACCTACCTCCCGGTCGATGCCCCCTACTCCCGTCTCTGCCGGTAACGACTCCGCTGTCCGGGGTAAATAATATTCTTGTGTGATATTGCTTCTGCTGCCACGAATTGCTGCTGCTGCGGTGAACTGTTGCTGCTTGCTTTATGCTTCTCGCTGTTGTGATGTTCGAGTGATAGTCTGATATTTGTACCAACAATTACTTTTATGCAGAACTCATATGCTTTAGGTGAAACTGTGCTGTAATAGAGTATACAAGTGATTTCTGATGTTGTTGTACATGTTCATGCTTGAGCTACACATCAATACATCATGCAAGTTCAATGTGTGTGTGTCAAGCCTGCAATTAGTCTACTTATCTGAATTGGCATTTCAAAAATCATAAAATAATGTATTTTAAATTAATACATCACAAATTATACATTATCATTTAAGTTAGCATTAAAATGTACCATTAACATAGCATAAGAAAATTACTGTGGTCTCAGCATCCCAGAGGCATTTCTACATTTGCTCAGTCCACAACCATATTGCGAGACGACCAATTTCAATCACAGCCGCTTCCCCAGCGCGGCAACTTTCCCACCGCAGCCAATCAGCAGCCACATCCTGAACAAAAAGAGTCTTAACTATTTTAGATTGAATCCCCAATGGATTCTGTCTTTAGGGAAGCCCTCGCAAAAAACAAAATAAATAAATGAGTCGTTGGAAATGAAGCGAGCACCATTTACAAATGTACTAATACCATCTGGCTATACTTTAAGGCTTTTGTGAATCAACTATTATTTCTGCGAAATAATGAAAGTTGTCCAACACCGTTTAAGATGGTTTGGTCATATAGAACGTAGGCCTCCGGAAGCGCATTTGCATACCGGACGGATAAAGCGGGATGAGAATGTTAAGAGGGGTCGTGGTAGGCCAAACTTGACATGGGAGGGGTCGGTTAAAAGAGACCTGAATGATTGACATATCACCAAAGAATTAGCCATGGATAGGGCTGCGTGAAAGTTAGCTATCCATGTGCCAGAACCATGACTTGGTTTCGAGATCTTATAGGTTTCAACTCTAGCCTACCCCAACTTGTTTGAGAATAAAAGGCTTTGTTGTTGTTGTTGTTGTTGTTGTTGTTGATGAAAATGCCACAGTTATATTAAGTTTTGATCTTTGTTCAAATCTAGATTCCAGCATATTGATTAGCAAAATTTCTCTACTAGATTTGGAATAATAAATATTGCGAAATTGATATGGAGTGAAATTCCATGTCAATATTTCTTGTTTCAGCTAATGGAACTGCAATTCCAGCCCGATTCTGCACCAATGGAGACACTACACGAAGAGGTGGTCATGGAAACTGCCCCTCATGAAGATAAGGTTAAAGATGGATCAATCAATGAAGAAATGGATCCATGGAATCCTCCCTATCCTCCATGTGATGTTCCTCCTGATGCTGACCTGATTCTCCACATAAAATTAGCCAAGGAGGTGCAGTAACTAATCGCCTTTATGCCATTTTTCCCCTGTACTGTTTCGTCTGGATCATAGCTCTTGATGGTGACACACATTCTCTCTCTCAGCGGATGGCACAGAAACGGGCTATACTTGCCACGTCCAGAGCAACCAAAATAATCACCCCAGACCGTACTCCTCAGGTTCTTTGCAATTGACAACCATCTGATCATAGTTATATTTCACTTCTGTCCTCAAGTATATCATAGCATATAAGTTGTGTATTGCACAATTTTGTGTTTTGTTGTCCTATGATGCATAGCAGCAATACTTTGTTTATATTATTATTCTTTGTTAATCAAATAATTATTTTTTCACCCTCTTCAACTGTCAATGGATTAATCCAGTGGGTGAATGATGCCCTCTTTTGTATGCTGCACCGTTTGACGGCCATCCTAGAAAAGGATAGCTACCGGCGCTTCCTCAGCTTATTCGAACGAAATGGGCGGGGCATGGGATATGGCTACGTCATTACCCCAGAAACTTTCGACCAGATTATCGTGCAAAATGCGCTGCAATGTGCCAAAGTTGCTTTGAAGGGCCAGGCACCTGAGCTCAATGGGTTTCGGGCCAATCCCAACTACATGACCCAATATGGGTACTTCCCCCTCCACCGAGCTGCGGAAATGTTCTCCATCGAGATGATAGAGTTGCTTTTACGCCATGGCGCGTCGGCCAACTTAAGCACAGTCGGCCCTGTAGTCATTGAGGGTTTACTCCCTCTTCATGTTGCAGTCGAAAACACTTGCCGGCATAAGTATCTGGAAGACAATCTATTTCATGACCAAAAGCATCAGGATTGCAGTCCGGCAGATGCGAAAGCTCATCTATCTTCTGTGCCTACCTGAACTGGTATGTCTCACATCCATTCCTTAAAAAGTTCTTACTCCTTTTGCAGCATAACAAGAAGAAATTTCATATATCTCAAAGCACTATAGTAACTTCTCCACTTGCTGGAGATGAAATAGTTCCTTATGTGTCATATATCTCAAAGCACTTACATAGTAACTTCTGGTGGTTTTTGCAGAAGATCTTCATGGATACAATCAGGGTTCTTGCAAAACACACAGATAATTTACTTGATCAGCTCTGGAATTACATAAAAGATGGAAAGCTTGTCCAGTCAGCTGTTTTGCTGCTGGCAGCTCAAGAGCAGATACGCAAGGGAACTTCCCACAAAAGAAAGGTCAATAGTAAGCTGGACGGGTTTGCTATTATCACTGGCCGTATTGGGCACAACATTGCTTTACAATTTCCCGAGGCATGTGAAAACATAATGGATCCAAACCAACCGAGGAAGATAAATATCAATGGTGTCACATCGTTCCTTGTTGAAGTAATTTCCCGAGCTGGTGAAGCTCTTGATTCGTACATTCGGGCACACCCAAAGGTATTAGAGTGTTGGTAGCTGTAGTTAAATTGGCTCGATTTTTTTCTTGTTTTTACTAAATATTTTTGTATTCGTTCATTAAGTATTAGCTTTTATGAAATTCCTGCATTAATCTGACCAAATGGAAATGCTAGAAGTAGTCACATCGATTTTGAGAAAAACGAAATGTCTAATCTATCTATAGCTCAGTATTGATTGAGTAGGATATAAGATTTGTTTGGCAGCCAGTATTAATCTTGTTGTATGGGATTGATTAACCAGCATAAATTGATTTATGTATGCCGTGTAGGGCGAGAAGTTTCAGCTTCATCTTAGAGCAACCAAAATATATTTCTCGAGAAAACGCAAAGCTTGCGTTTCTTTGCATTCATAGAAATAGCAGTCTTAAAATTCTAGGACAAGGCAACGTCCTAGAAACGCTAACCATGCAAAGAATTGGCATTTGCGGGGAGCGTCCCACTCCCAGACTGTGAGATGGAAGTTAAAACGAGCCCTGTCTTTTCAAACTGAATGTTGTATGCTGACAGGACTGAGAATTTTCCATCCGTAGTCCATTTCCAAGACAACGAACATTGCCTCCCCCAAATAATAGCAGAATTTTCTTGACAATATCAACTTCATCAACAGATGGCTTTACGAATAAGGCCACATCATCGGCATACAGGGATGCCCTGAAGCTCATTGGCTGTCTGCGTAAAGGAGTAAGCAGACCTTGTTCCTCAGCAGTCGCAAGGCAAGCAGCAAGAATTTCCACAGCAATGGAGAAAAACAAAGGGGAAATTGGGTCTCCTTGTCGCAAACCTCTACTGTGGCAGATGATATCCAAGAGGTCACCATTAACGAGAACCCTGGTAGAAGCCAAGCAGAACATAGCACATATCCAATTGCAGAAATTCTATCCAAATCCCTTTGCCCGCAAAACGTCAATAAGAAACGGCCAGGATAGCGAATCAAAGGCCTTTTCTAGATCCAGCTTGAGAAACAGAGCAGTAATTTTCTTTTGAGTGAGAGCACAAGCCAGCCAGCAAACATAGGTGAAATTATCATGTATAGTTCTGCCTCGAATGAATGCACTTTGACAGGGCCTGACGAGCTCCGATATCCGCGGCTGTAACCAGCGAGCAAGGATCTTTAGAATCACTATGGAGTATGGAGTTGAAACACCGAACAGAAGCTCGAAGATATTTATTAATCGATTTCTCATAAAAAACAATTCCATTAGTTATAACACCAATGGTGACAGTTTCAAATATTCAAGACAATTTCATTTTACATGATTTCAGCTGTATTCCCCCGTAAAACCCCTAAATACTGTCATAAATTCAGAAGAACATCAAAGGACCAATATGTCTTCGGACTTCAATAGTTATCATCCCTGTTCTAACATGCTAGGACGAATCCTAGCTTGAACATGTGGGTCTGACTGTAATATTTAACTTCTGATTTGATAAATTAAGAGAAATATGTTCAGTTCCAATGTTATACCTAAATATTGTGAAGGATGAAAGCAGATCTGCTGAAACGACAAAAAATAATATATGGGGAATAACACCAGTAATTCACAATTAAATGTAAAAGAAGCTATTGCCGAGTATCGCAATGACTTAACCAATCTCAGCATCACCTTTTCCTGAGAACAATCGTTAGTGCCATTCCACGGTTCCACCTGATGTACTTTCTTGATGCTTGGCACATTTAATGGCTAAATAAATGGTTGTATGGCAATCTTGAGACAGGAAAGGGTTCTACTCATTTGGTTATGTGCCATAGGCATCTCTATCACACGGAGAACTGAAATTTCCATGCAGGTTCCCTATGTCATGCAGGTACACCATTCGGAAGTCCTTGAACGTGTTTCACTGATTCTGAAGGAACATGGTTTTTATCGTACTGGACATATAGACATTGGAAACCTGTACTTTCTGACATACCTCCCATTTCTTCAGTAATTATAATTCTTGCAAAACATAAGAAATATGATGTTGGTTTAATTGTTGTTCTACTTGTTCTTGAAGCTGCCCATATAAAAATGTGATGTCCAATAAAGATCTACGCACACTTGGTACATATTTCTGTTGATTGAAATGTTTCTTAAAACTTTTATAGACAACGAACATTAATTATTTTGTGATGGAAAACAGGGGAGATGGTTGCAACCAAGTCATCTACAGAAGTTGGTTATCATGCTGTGAATGAAGAGGTAAAGATTGAAGTTTAGCATAATTTTCTTGCATATATATTGTCGAGGTGTGCCCTCGGCAATTCCCATGGTTGCTATACCTAGGGTTGATTGTGTGGTAGAGAACGCGTAGTATCGGTGGAATTGACGGCTGACAAGCTGGATTTACCAGGTTCAGGGCCCTCGAGTGAGGTAAAACCCCTACTTCCTGCTTATCTGTGTTTATGGTATGAATATGAGGGTTACAAGGGTTCGGCGAGCTGCTGATCTCGTCGAGGTTTTGGTGGCTATGGATTGCTTCTCCTTGATCGATCACCCTCCCAGCCTTTATATAGGAGGATGGGTCTCGGGAAACATAACCGACCAAGATTACATTTTATGGAAAGTGTTAACCGACTATGATTTAATCTAACTTGGGAAGTACTCTTCGTCTTGGGCCTCCCTTCATGGGCTTCGATTAGTCCTTGGGCCTCTTTGGTCATCACGTGCACCAGGTACCTTCATGCTGGGGTACCCGCAGATTATAACCTCGTCATTAGCCCCCGAGCACTTGCTTGACTCGAAGAATCGAGCATGTGCTCCCTTCATCGTGCACGTCGTAGCCTTCTGTTCTTGTACCTCCGATCCGACATAATTCTTCTAGCTTTAATTTGTTTCGACTGTATGTGTATGCAAGTCAAGGGATATTGACATAGTAGGCCTGATTCACTCGAAAATCGAGCTCAGTTAACCGCACATTCGGACGAAACCATACTAGCCTTCAATCAAATTCTGGAACACTTTTGAAACTTTTGCCTAGGGATATTGACATAGTAGGCCTGATTCACTCGAAAATCGAGCTTAGTTAACCACACATTCGGGCGAAACCATACTAGCCTTCAATCAAATTTGAGTCCCCGGACTCGAACCTGGAACACTTTTGAAACTTTTGCCTAGGGATATTGACATAGTAGGCCTGATTCACTCGAAAATCGAGCTCAGTTTACCGCACATTCGGGCGAAACCATACTAGCCTTCAATCAAATTCGAGTCCCCGGACTCGAACCTGGAACACTTTTGAAACTTTTGCCTAGGGATATTGACATAGTATGCCTGATTCACTCGAAAATCGAGCTCAGTTAACCGCACATTCGGGCGAAACCATACTAGCCTTCAATCAGGTTCGAGTTCCCGGACTCGAAGCTGGAACATACTGGACAGACTCGATTCAGGCCGCTGTAGGTCTTACTGTTTCGTTCTGCAGTTTAGCTTTTGATACCCAACGCGTCCGTCAGGATTTTCATCATGTCTGTTGACACGGAAAATTTCAAGGGAAAACACTGTTGGAGCGTCCCTCGGCCCAGCTCGATTGCTCGGCGGGTCTTACCTTTGCATTTGCGTATGCAGCATCCGAAACATCTGCGATTGGCATAGTCCGAGAATTTATGAAGTATGATTTTTTGATTTATGAAGTACTCAATGCATTTAGTCGAGTGAATTTATTACCTTGTTTTGAAATCTATGGGAGCGCGACAGCGCTCCCATGGGAGTAGCCCCCGAGATTGTGGTTTATTGTTTTGCAATAGAGGACAATCTCAAATCATCCTTCTATACTATTTTGGCCAATCGAAATTTTGTGCTTTTTGAAATCTATGGGAGCGCGACAGCGCTCCCATGGGAGTAGCCCTCGAGATTTATGTTTTATTTCGCTTGAAGTAGAGGATAATCTCAATAATTTTGCTTCTTTTCGATTAATCACAAGAAATTTTTGATACGCTCCCATGGGAGTTCTTTTGCCAGTTGAATCCTTTTGTCGATTGTAGTCTTGAATTTTGTATCGATTGTAGTCTTGAATCCTTTACTCGAATGTGTATGCTATCTTCTGACGTCATTCGTGACATCTTAGACGTGCGTTTGCTGTTTTGACAAGACTTTCCTGTGTGAGCCCAATGTTGAGATTTTTGATCGTAAAGGACGCCGTTTTAGTCTGACTCGACTGATCGTGGTATAATCGGGGCAGTCCTCGGGTATTCATTTTTCCTCCTATATACTTTTGCTTCTGTGTTTTTGATTTGTGCCAGTTACCGAGGTTATCGAGTGGGTTTGTGTTTCCTGTTTGACTCAGCCCCCGAGCATGTCGAGTGGGCTTAAGTTGTTAGTTTGACTCAGCCCCCGAGCATGTCGAGTGGGCTGCAAGTCTTGTATTTGCGAATTTTTGAGCTAGAATTTTGATGCTTATTTTTTTATGCTCGAGCCCCCGAGTGTTTGAGTGGGGTAAAAGCATATATGAGAAATATGGAGGAACATGAATCTTTATTCGAAATATGTGTTCGACCAGCAAGCCGCCTCATTAAAAACCTTCCAGTTCCCTTAGGTACCCTGGCAAGGGAAAAGAGTGCGTCTGAAACTTGCTGGTTCTTTGACATTATGCGCTATTACATATGAGGTTAAGAGATCTATGCATAGAACCGACGCAGGTGCGCCACGTTTCATGGGTTTGATGCTACTTCACCCGTCTTTGCATTCTTCAATCGATAGGCTCCACCTTCGATGACTTCTGTGATGATGTACGGTCCTTCCCATAGTGATGCAAGTTTATGGACTTTCTTCTGCTTCTCCCGCAGCACCAAGTCTCCCACCATGAAGGATCGTGTGCGTAATCGACGACTATGGTAGTTGCGGAGGTCTTGTTGATAAACGGCCGTTCGTGCTAAAGCCGTATTGCGTGCTTCTTCCAGCAAATCGGCCGCGTCTTCGAGTGCCTTGTTTGCGTCGTTTTCTTCATATGCTTCCACCCGTGGTGCATTAAACTTGACGTCGGATGGTAATACTGCTTCCGCACCATAGACCATGAAGAATGGTGTGTACTGTGTGGAGGCGTTTGGGGTGGTCCTTAAGCTCCATAGTACTGATGGGAGCTCATCAACCCATGCACCCGCATCCCTTTTGAGTGGTACTAAGAGTCTCTTTTTGATGCCGCTGCATACGAGTCCATTGGCCTTTTCGACTTGTCCATTGGATTGTGGATGTGCCACAGAGGCATAGTTTAGTTTGATGTTTTGCTCCTTGCAAAAGGATTTGAACTCTTCCGCTGTGAAGTTTGTGCCATTATCAGTTATGATGCTGTCCATTACTCCAAATCGATACATGATCGATTGTATGAAACGAACTGCCATAGAAGTTGTTGAGCTTGTGATGGGGATAGCTTCGATCCATTTTGTGAACTTGTCGACTGCCACTAGTAAGTGTGTATGACCTCCTTTTGATGATTTTTTCAGTGGTCCCACCATGTCAAGTCCTCATTGGGCAAAAGGCCATGCTAATGGTATGGTTTTTAGCGCAGATGCAGGCGCATGCGGCTTGGAAGCGAACTTCTGGCAACCGATGCATCTTTTGACTATGTCCTCTGCGTCCCTTAGCGATGTAGGCCAGTAAAACCCTGCTCGGAAGGCTTTGGCTACGAGTGATCGACTGCCGGCATGGTGCCCGCAGGTACCTGCATGAATGTCCCGAAGGAGATCCTTGCCATCTTTGAGTGCGATGCATCTTTGGAACATACCTGAAGTGCTGCGTTTGTACAGTTCACCGTTTATGATGGTGTATGCTTTTGCTCTTCGAGTGACGCGTCTGGCCTCGTTTGTATCTTCTGGTAGTTCATTGCGAAGTATGTATGCGAGGAAAGGTTGAGTCCATATTGGCTCAATGAGAAGTACCTCAATCGGAGGATCCTCTGTCCTTGGCGCTTTGCTCTTGCATGTAGCTGCTGTCGTGGTCGATGGCCGTTTGTCGATTGACCTATGCTCTATTCGTTCAAGGAAAACACCCGGCGGGACTGGTGCCTTTGTGGAAGCAATGTTGGCTAATTTGTCAGCCTCTTCATTGCTTTCTCTCCCTACGTGTCGTAGTTCGCAGCCATCGAAGCTTCCCTCCATTATGTTGTACAAATCTCGATAAGCGATCATGTTGTCTGCGATTGCGTCACAGGCCTTCATTGTTTGCTGCACAACTAAGTTAGAGTCGCCATAAATCATTAGTCGAGTGCATCCCATGGCTTTTGCCATGCGCATGCCATGGATTAGGCCTTCTGTAGCGTACCTGCACTTAGAAATTGGCAAGGTACCTGTGTATAGTGCAAACCCCTGAATCGTTTCATTTGCACACACAGTTTAAGATGTAGTATCACAACAAAGTATCATTATTACATCGAATAATCCAGACTTGGTAAAATATTCATTACAACTTGCATAGCATATAGCTAGCTTGAAAGAGTAAAGCAGCGGAATATAATCTTCATGGAGTCCTCATCCTTAGCATGTGCCACAGGCGAAAACATGTTGGTTGCAGACTCAAAACCTTAACGAAACTCACTCGTCGTCAGAACAATCTGCAACAAAATAAAAATTTGCAACAGAGTGGGTCAGATACCATTAAAAATGGATCTGGCAAGTGACACTATGTGGACACTTAATGGAATAACTCTAATAGCCTATATGCATATTTGGCTGGTGGAGTTTCAAGGTTAATTTGCATAAAAGCCAATTTTGCCTAACACTTTGTAAAACATTTTCTTCAAAAGTTGGAGACGATATGGTATAAGACCATAGTCTCATCTACCCTTGTTCACCATCAAGTTTTACTTTTGAAATTGGAATGATGAAGCCTCCGTTGAATCCTTGATCAGCTGCTCAAATTGTCTGTAACCAGGGACACGGCTAAGTACTTAGTTTTAAACTCTGCAGAGGTTGTGCACTTTCACCATTAGACCCAACAAACCCAAACTATCCTCAAGCACTCAATTTGTGCTAAGGAAAAGGAGAGAGTTGAGACGAGACTTTTCAGAAGCATTTTCCCATCCCATACTGACTTGACGCGCTCCCATTCTAACCATTCTACCACCACCTGTCAAGCCGGGACGAGTCCACGCAACTTAATCCATCTAGCCAGAGCCCATATGACTAATGGCTGCACGGTAAGCAACTTCACTTAGAGAAAACCTTGGCCCCTTAATACCCTGGGTGGCAACCACAAGTGACCATCCCTTAGAGGTCACCCCTAAGAGATGACACTCAACCTTTCCATCATCTTTTCATAACCAAGTCCACCCAGGTGATAAATTACTTAGTAGAATTAAACTTTAAAGAAACACATTTTCATAGCACCAAATAATCTACTAAGTTATCACAGGGGTTCTAGACACAACTAATGTAAAGGTATAGTGGGTTTAGCATATAGCAATAATACTATCCAACACATGCATATAGAGAAATACACTAAATAATGCATATAAAAATACTTAGGAAATGTCATGGGGGTGTGCCACTTGCCTTTGCAACCAGAAGTACAGGTGTAGCAGTTGCAACCACCTTCGTCTCTCTTCGGAATTTCTAACAAGTCAAACAAACCACAAATAAACATACAATCATAAATGCAACACTTAGAAAAATATGATGTGCATGCGATGCAGGATGATACAAAGAGTTATGGTATGCAAGACAAGCAAATAATTAAGGAAGGAGACATAAACTAACTTAATCCAAATGGCTAAGGCAAGGTCAAGCTCAAAGTAAACTTGGTCAAACAACTTGACAAAAGTTGTAAGGCTGTTCTAAGTCTTAGCTTCATTGTTCTTCAATGGTCTTCAATTAGCACTGTTAGGGACTTAGTCTTAAACACCTAGGAGTTGGTCTATGTCCAAAGTGAGACAAATAGAAAGAAAGAAGATAGAAATTCGCTTTGGAGCTCGGGCTCATATGCTCCCGTTATTTTCAACAAAATTTAGCAAATTGAAAACTCATCAAAAAATTCCGGAAACAATCATGCATGTACCTGACCATGTTGCGCACCACCATGATTTTTTTCGCGCCGAAATGACATCGTATGCGCCCTGCACAAAATGACAAATTTCCTGTCAGATTTGAGATTCAAAATTTGAATTTTCTGACACGAAATTTGTCATTTTTGTACAGGGCGCGTACGATGTCATTTCGGTGCGAAAAAAATCATGGTGGTGCGCAACATGGTCAGGTACATGCATGATTTTTTTCGGAATTTTTTGATGAGTTTTCAATTTGCTAAATTTTGTCGAAAATACCGGGAGCATATGCTCCCGGGAGCCAAAACGCTGCTCTCGAAAGAAAAGAAGTAATTGGTCTTCTAAAATTCTTCTCTTTGCTTCCTTGTAGTTTTACTTGATGTGATGACTTCATTGCGCATTTGTGGACTTGTTGATTCTGAAGACTTGATGATGTTGGCAGCTGGTTGATCTTGAATATTACTTAGCCACCATGAAGGTTAAGATAGTGAGAAGGAAAGAGAGAATTGGAAGAAAGACTTAGAAATTGTAGCTGGTTGGTCTTCATGAACTTCCTCTTGATTTCTTCTAAGTACTTTTCTTCTTGGAGATGCTTCTGGAGTCTTGTCTTTATGCTAAGTTCTTCTTTGTTTACCACTAATTTCTAACTTAGTGGTTTTTGACTAGGAGAGTCAAAAGAGCCAACACGCATCCTAAAAAATTTCTAAGGAGGAAGTCACGTAAGAGGTACCAGTTATTACTAAGGACTTAATATGCATGCCATGCTTATGAAAATGCTCTAAGTTAATGCAAGACAAACAAGATGGTCCAAAAATGACTAAGGACCAAAGGTCAAAATACTTGGTGTCGAAATTTAACTAAGGACTAGAGCTAACACATCAAGTCAAAATAATTTCTAAGTAAGAGTTCATAAAATAAAGTGTTGGTAATTTTCTAAGGAAAAATACTTTAAAACAATAGTTGATGAAATTTCTAAGGACAAACACTTGTCAAAATAATACTTAAGAAAATATTCTAAAACAACTAAGTTTTCAAGATGCTAAATTTTTCTAAGGAGAAGATTTAGCACTATTAGGATGTTGAAATTTTTCTAAGGAAATAATGTTGTCAAAATAATTATCAAATATTTTTCTAAGGAAGAAAAATACTTTGTTTGGAGAGGCAAAATATTTCTAAGTACTTTTGTAACTAAGTTGATCAAAATATGACTAAGTCATTTTATTAGTCGAAAATATGAAGAAAATTACTTTTAATCAATTTTAATTATTAAAATAACACCTAAAAAGCATTTAGACAATATTTACTCAAAAATCATTGAAAAATTATTTTACAAAATTAATAGAGTATTCGTACGGCCAATACTTAGGCATACAAAATTATAGCAAAAGAGTTTGCTCAAAAATCTATTTTTAAACTCAATTTATAGTCAAAATACTAATTAAACCATTTTTAAAAATTAACTAATTTAATTTCGACAAAACCTCAAAATAAGTATACCAAAAGTTTCTACAAGTCATAAGCTTTCCAAAAATATAAAGTTTGCAAAATTTGGCCGAGCCAATAAAAATTATTGATAGATCTAAGTTCCAGGGATGTTTCTGCAAAATCGCCAACAAAAAATAAAACAGAGAAAATCTCCTCCACGCTGGCGCTGACGAGGCGTTGACTGGATCTGACTGGGCTTGACGTGGCGCTGATGATGCTGCTGACTCGGCGTCGACGTGGCCTCGTGTGATTTGCCGATACCTCTTCGAATAAGTGATCTAATCAAGACCGTACGATCGCGATCTAACGGCTCAGAACGAAAGCATCTAAAAGGACGGTGCCGTCGCCGGAAACCTAACCGGAGATCTAATCCGCGGCCGCGCCATTACCGGCGTGCACGGCCTCGCGCGTTTCCGGAGATCTACCGTCTACGGGGTTGAACGGAGCATACCACGACGAAGAGGACGACGAGGCGGTTGCGGTGGCGAGGTGGTGGTCTCCTGCGTGTCCTGCTCCTCCTGGAATAGCTCGCTGGAGTAGAGGACGGCGGCGGCTTGCTTCGGTTGAGGACGGATGCGTCGATCTGGGATGGAATAAGGTACGGCACCTAGTCAAAACGATGCGCAACAAAGAGAGAAGAAGGATGGGAGGGATAGGAAGGCTCGGAGTGGTCCATGCTCACCGGGATTTGCAGTTCTCGCTGTCGGCAATGGCGGATGGCGGCGGCGCAATACGAGCAGCCTGGTGGCGCTTTGGTGGAACTTTTTGAGGGGAAAAGGGGAGGGGGTCGTGGGGTTTATATGGGGGAGAGATGGATGCGAAACTCGTAGCAAATCATAACGAATTCGGTTCCGATTATAGCTAGGGTTCGGAGTTCTTTTCGTGCACGAGAGGTTGAAGACGCGTGACGTCATGGCTGGCGTCATCGGTGGGACCCACCTGGCAGTGAGAGAAAGGGAGGTGGGCTGCTGCTGGGCTGCTGTCTTCTGCACGCGCGGTAGAGAAGAGGTATAGAAGTTGGGCTTCGGCCCAATTAGCTAGGGTTTCCTTTTTTTGTTCAAAAGCTTTTCTTTTCTTTTCCTAAAAACTTTAATAACTTTTTAAATACAAAACCAAATTAAGTCAAACCAATTTCTATAGTTTTGTAAAAACCAACTCTTTAATTTGAAAACCTCAAATAATATTTTCCAAAACATTTTGTCTACTAAATTTTTGAAATATGTTTAAATGAATTTTGGACATATTAATGTCTTTTGAAAACTATAGGGTTTTATAAATTCCTTTTGAAATTATATTTTAAACCAAAGCAAAATATGAGTAATAATATTACATATCACTCAAAGGATAATTTGCATAAAAACTCATTCTGTTTAAAAAGGGTTTGATAATTCAAAATGAATTCAAAACTCATTTTAAAATCCAAATAAACATTTTCTTTTAAAAGCAAACTATAAATTTGAAAATAGAGAATAGGTAAGTAATAGAATAATCTTAATACATACAAACAAAACTTAGCCAAACACACTTTTTCAAAAGAATCATTTTGATTTCCAAACTAGGTTTTTAATAAACAATATGACACTTAATGTCAAATTTAAAAATAGGTTTTAAAACAATCAAATGTGGCTTGAATAAGACTTAAATACCACAAGATAAACTTTTGCAAAAATATATTTCAACAAATACAAACAATCACAAGCAAACATTAAAAGAACAATATATAAAAGTCAAAAGAAAATTGGAGCATAATTGCTCTACTAATATATTTTCTTAAATATGTTTTCAAGTGGAAATTTATTTCCCACTTTTGAAATAACCAAAAGCAAACAATGCAATATGATGATGAATGCATGCATGATTTTCTTTTCAAAGCAAATACATAATAGTTTTCAAAAGTTTTAAATTTTTCTGATTTTTCAACTTTTTGAAAAACTTGGGATGTTACATACTACCACCCTTAAAAGGAATCTCGTCCCGAGATTCGGGAAGGCTAGCAAAAGGTTGTGACTGGGATAACTCGGTGGCTACCACCCTTAAAAGAAATTTGTGTTGGCAGTCAAACTTCAAACTGTAAACTTGATTGATAACGTACCATTCTCCAAGCTAGGTTCCTCAATCACTTCTTCCACATTGGTGTGGTTCATATAACCAAAAGGCTTTGTCTTAGCAATTTCTTCGGTCTTCATCTTAGCTGGGCATTTATTGGCGTAATGACCCATGTTCTTGCATTTGAAGCACATCACCTTGCTGATGTCTTTCTGGTGGGGGTTGTTCTGGAGTTTATTTTCCGGGCACTTATTGGCATAATGGCCCTTATTATTGCACTTAAAGCAAGCACTTGGCTCATATCTTTCTTGAGTTCTGGATTTGGGCGGCTGTCCATTGTTATGGTTATGGTTCATGTCCATTTCCCTTCCGGTCTCCATTGCTTCCTTTGGATCCACCATTGCGATCAGGATGTTTGAGGTGACTCCCTTTATTATGGTGATTCCCCTGTTTGTGGCTATGGTTCACCTCAGGAGTATGGTGTCTTTGAATGAAGGCTCAGAATGATGTTTGTTGATACTCAGCTTTCCCTTCATATTTCCAGTCTTCCTGATATTATCCTCCAGTATGAGTGCTTGGTCCAGTAAGGCCTGATACTCCCAAGCGTGTGTGACTGTGAAAGGGACTTTCATCTCATCACATAGTCTCTTGAGAAAACTTTCCTCCCTCTCTTCCTCGATAATTATGCCTTCAGGGGCATAACGAGACAGTGCATAGAAATCATCTCTATACTCCTTGAGCGTCCTGTCCCCTTGCCTCAGGTTTAGGAACTCTTCTTGCTTCATGTTCCACATGTCAGGGGAACTGTAAACACTACAAAACCCTTCCTTGAACTCTTTCCAGGTTAAAGTATCACATGTGTGAGTGCTATGATAAGTTCTCCACCATTTAGCCGCAAGTCCTTCCAAGAAATAAGATGCAAAACTCACTTTCTCTGTGTCGGTGCACTCACAAAGTATCAGATCCTTCTCTATTGATCGTAGCCAGTCGGTTGCCATAATTGGATCATTTGTAGGGTGGAACGTGTTGGGTTCAAGACTTAAAAATTTGACAAGTCTATCCGTATGGGTTAGGGGTGGTGGTGGTTCACTTTGATTTGCTTTGATCTGGGTCATCATGGTCATCAGCTGGGTTTGTGTTGCCATCATCTTCTGCAACATTGTTTCAACGTTGTTGGTGCTGTGTTGTTGTTGTCTTCAGGTGCACTCTGGGGAGACATCTGTGGGTTTTGGAATAGATAAGTATAAGATAGACAGATTCTAAGGGAAATATTTCTACCCATACAAGCATTCACACAACACAAACAAGCTCAAACAAACTTTAAACTTTCAAACTTTTCTCTTGACTTCAAACCCAGGTAACAACGGATATTTGAAAATACAAGCCTAAGTACTGCCATACCACAATTTTGGTTGGTCAATAATGAAAACTAACGTCGTCACAAAATTCTAGGGTTGGTGGGTGACTACTCTCTCTGGTTCTTGCTGGAACACTCGGTGGAGGCCTTAGTCTTAGGGCGCTTCATCCTTGAGTTCTCCTCTTCGAATGACTCCCTTGCGAGTTGGGCACATTGCTCCCGAAGGGCTGCTATCGTTGCTTCCTGTCGTCGACCTTGTTTAGAGCTTCAAATTTTCAGCTTCAAGCCTTTGAATGGTCGTCTCACGCTTCTGCTTCTGAAGTTCTTCGGAGGCTATTATTTCTATAGTGGTTTCGATCTCCTTCCTCTGCTCCTCAATCAACTCCTTGGCCTCGTCCGTCATCTTCATCTCAGCATGGAGTGCAGTGGTAGCTATATGTGTTGCTAACTCCAGATCTTCCATTTGTAGCTCTGTAGGGTTTAGCTTCTCGCGATCCTTTCCACTCCAGTGGGGTAGTCCATTAGCATTACGCCTCCCGAAGCGACGGTAGGAGAGTTTTGGGGCAGCATCTCGTAGAATTCCTCACAGATACGTGATAGTGCCTCATGTTTTGCTAGCAGAAGACCAGTCTCCCAGGTGGGTACACCCTCTTGTAGACAATTGCCTCGGTGGGAATCCTGGTAGTACCAGGTAGGATCTCTGTCTCAATCTCCCAGCGTTGCTTATTGGTTATCTCTGAGGGTATCGTCCTTATTTGAAGGTTGGGGGAACCAAATCAAGATCTTTGCAGATACCATTCAGTTGAACTCCAAAAGGACAAGTCACGCTGTCTCTCGGAATCTCCGTGCAGGTGAAGGGGACCATCTAAACAGAATTTGAGGAAACAAGATTAGATAAGTGTTACTAGAATAAGTTCAAAAGAAAAGGAAGAAACAAGATTAAACTTTTTAGTAGAGTAAATTAGCTTTTAATTCCTATGGCCAGCCTATTTCTATCCAGACTTAGGGTTTCGAACCTACAGGCAACACAGTGCTCTGATACCATCTGTAGCGTACCTGCACTTAGAAATTGGCAAGGTACCTGTGTATAGTGCAAACCCTGGATCGTTTCATTTGCACACACAGTTTAAGATGTAGTATCACAACAAAGTATCATTATTACATCGAATGATCCAGACTTGGTAAAATATTCATTACAACTTGCATAGCATATAGCTAGCTTGAAAGAGTAAAGCAGCGGAAATATAATCTTCATGGAGTCCTCATCCTTTGCATGTGCCACAGGCGAAAACATGTTGGTTGCAGACTCGAAACCTTAACGAAACTCACTCGTCAGAACAATCTGCAACAAATAAAATTTTGCAACAGAGTGGGTCAGAACCATTAAAAATGGATCTGGCAAGTGACACTATGTGGACACTTAATGGAATAACTCTAATAGCCTATATGCATATTTGGCTGGTGGAGTTTCAAGGCTATTTTGCATAAAAGCCAATTTTGCCTAACACTTTGTAAAACATTTTCTTCAAAAGTTGGAGACGATATGGTATAAGACCATAGTCTCATCTACCCTTGTTCACCATCAAGTTTTACTTTCGAAATTGGAATGATGAAGCCTCCGTTGAATCCTTGATCAGCTGCTCAAATTGTCCGTAACCGGGGACACGGCTAAGTACTTAGTTTTTAACTCTGCAGAGGTTGTGCACTTTCACCATTAGACCCAACAAACCCAAACTATCCTCAAGCACTCAATTGTGCTAAGGAAAAGGAGAGAGTTGAGACGAGACTTTTCAGAAGCATTTTCCCATCCCATACCGACTTGACGCGCTCCCATTCTAACCATTCTACCACCACCTGTCAAGTCGGGACGAGTCCACGCAACTTAATCCATCTAGCCAGAGCCCATATGACTAATGGCTGCACGGTAAGCAACTTCACTTAGAGAAAACCTTGGCCCCTTAATACCCTGGGTGGCAACCACAAGTGACCATCCCTTAGAGGTCACCCCTAAGAGATGACACTCAACCTTTCCATCATCTTTTCATAACCAAGTCCACCCAGGTGATAAATTACTTAGTAGAATTAAACTTTAAAGAAACACATTTGCATAGCATCAAATAATCTACTAAGTTATCAAAGGGTTCTAGACACAACTAATGTAAAGGTATGTGGGTTTAGCATATAGCAATAATACTATCCAACACATGCATATAAGAAATACACTAAGTAATGCATATAAAAATACTTAGGAAATTCATGGGGGTGTGCCACTTGCCTTGGCAAACAGAAGTACAGTGTAGCAGTTGCAACCACTTTCGTCTCTCTCGGAATTTCTAACAAGTCAAACAAACCACAAATAAACATACAATCATAAATGCAACACTTAGAAAAATATGATGTGCATGCGATGCAGGATGATACAAAGAGTTATGGTATGCAAGACAAGCAAATAATTAAGGAAGGAGACATAAACTAACTTAATCCAAATGGCTAAGGCAAGGTCAAGCTCAAAGTAAACTTGGTCAAACAACTTGACAAAAGTTGTAAGGCTGTTCTAAGTCTTAGCTTCATTGTTCTTCAATGGTCTTCAATTAGCACTGTTAGGGACTTAGTCTTAAACACCTAGGATTTGGTCTATGTCCAAAGTGAGACAAATAGAAAGAAAGAAGATAGAAAGAAAAGAAGTAATTGGTCTTCTAAAATTCTTCTCTTTGCTTCCTTGTAGTTTTACTTGATGTGATGACTTCATTGCGCATTTGTGGACTTGTTGATTCTGAAGACTTGATGATGTTGGCAGCTGGTTGATCTTGAATATTACTTAGCCACCATGAAGGTTAAGATAGTGAGAAGGAAAGAGAGAATTGGAAGAAAGACTTAGAAATTGTAGCTGGTTGGTCTTCATGAACTTCCTCTTGATTTCTTCTATGTACTTTTCTTCTTGGAGATGCTTCTGGAGTCTTGTCTTTATGCTAAGTTCTTCTTTGTTTACCACTAATTTCTAACTTAGTGGTTTTTGACTAGGAGAGTCAAAAGAGCCAACATGCATCCTCAAAAATTTCTAAGGAGGAAGTCATGTAAGAGGTACCAGTTATTACTAAGGACTTAATATGCATGCCATGCTTATGAAAATGCTCTAAGTTAATGCAAGACAAACAAGATGGTCCAAAAATGACTAAGGACCAAAGGTCAAAATACTTGGTGTCGAAATTTAACTAAGGACTAGAGCTAACACATCAAGTCAAAATAATTTCTAAGTAAGAGTTCATAAAATAAAGTGTTGGTAATTTTCTAAGGAAAAATACTTTAAAACAATAGTTGATGAAATTTCTAAGGACAAACACTTGTCAAAATAATACTTAAGAAAATATTCTAAAACAACTAAGTTTTCAAGATGCTAAATTTTTCTAAGGAGAAGATTTAGCACTATTAGGATGTTGAAATTTTTCTAAGGAAATAATGTTGTCAAAATAATTATCAAATATTTTTCTAAGGAAGAAAAATACTTTGTTTGGAGAGGCAAAATATTTCTAAGTACTTTTGTAACTAAGTTGATCAAAATATGACTAAGTCATTTTATTAGTCGAAAATATGAAGAAAATTACTTTTAATCAATTTTAATTATTAAAATAACACCTAAAAAGCATTTAGACAATATTTACTCAAAAATCATTGAAAAATTATTTTACAAAATTAATAGAGTATTCCTACGGCCAATACTTAGGCATACAAAATTATAGCAAAAGAGTTTGCTCAAAAATCTATTTTTAAACTCAATTTATAGTCAAAATACTAATTAAACCATTTTTAAAAATTAACTAATTTAATTTCGACAAAACCTCAAAATAAGTATACCAAAAGTTTCTACAAGTCATAAGCTTTCCAAAAATATAAAGTTTGCAAAATTTGGCCGAGCCAATAAAAATTAATGATAGATCTAAGTTCGAGGGATGTTTCTGCAAAATCGCCAACAAAAAATAAAACAGAGAAAATCTCCTCCACGCTGGCGCTGACGAGGCGTTGACTGGATCTGACTGGGCTTGACGTGGCGCTGATGATGCTGCTGACTCGGCGTCGACGTGGCCTCGTGTGATTTGCCGATACCTCTTCGAATAAGTGATCTAATCAAGACCGTACGATCGCGATCTAACGGCTCAGAACGAAAGCATCTAAAAGGACGGTGCCGTCGCCGGAAACCTAACCGGAGATCTAATCCGCGGCCGCGCCATTGCCGGCGTGCACGGCCTCGCGCGTTTCCGGAGATCTACCGTCTACGGGGTTGAACGGAGCATACCACGACGAAGAAGACGACGAGGCGGTTGCGGTGGCGAGGTGGTGGTCTCCTGCGTGTCCTGCTCCTCCTGGAATAGCTCGCTGGAGTGGAGGACGGCGGCGGCTTGCTTCGGTTGAGGACGGATGCGTCGATCTGGGATGGAATAAGGTACGGCACCTAGTCAAAACGATGCGCAACAAAGAGAGAAGAAGGATGGGAGGGATAGGAAGGCTCGGAGTGGTCCATGCTCACCGGGATTTGCAGTTCTCGCTGTCGGCAATGGCGGATGGCGGCGGCGCAATACGAGCAGCCTGGTGGCGCTTTGGTGGAACTTTTTGAGGGGAAAAGGGGAGGGGGTCGTGGGGTTTATATGGGGGAGAGATGGATGCGAAACTCGTAGCAAATCATAACGAATTCGGTTCCGATTATAGCTAGGGTTCGGAGTTCTTTTCGTGCACGAGAGGTTGAAGACGCGTGACGTCATGGCTGGCGTCATCGGTGGGACCCACCTGGCAGTGAGAGAAAGGGAGGTGGGCTGCTGCTGGGCTGCTGTCTTCTGCACGCGCGGTAGAGAAGAGGTATAGAAGTTGGGCTTCGGCCCAATTAGCTAGGGTTTCCTTTTTTTGTTCAAAAGCTTTTCTTTTCTTTTCCTAAAAACTTTAATAACTTTTTAAATACAAAACCAAATTAAGTCAAACCAATTTCTATAGTTTTGTAAAAACCAACTCTTTAATTTGAAAACCTCAAATAATATTTTCCAAAACATTTTGTCTACTAAATTTTTGAAATATGTTTAAATGAATTTTGGACATATTAATGTCTTTTGAAAACTATAGGGTTTTATAAATTCCTTTTGAAATTATATTTTAAACCAAAGCAAAATATGAGTAATAATATTACATATCACTCAAAGGATAATTTGCATAAAAACTCATTCTGTTTAAAAAGGGTTTGATAATTCAAAATGAATTCAAAACTCATTTTAAAATCCAAATAAACATTTTCTTTTAAAAGCAAACTATAAATTTGAAAATAGAGAATAGGTAAGTAATAGAATAAATCTTAATACATACAAACAAAACTTAGCCAAACACACTTTTTCAAAAAGATATCATTTTGATTTCCCAAACTAGGTTTTTAATAAACAATATGACACTTAATGTCAAATTTAAAAATAGGTTTTAAAACAATCAAATGTGGCTTGAATAAGACTTAAATACCACAAGATAAACGTTTTGCAAAAATATATTTCAACAAATATAAACAATCACAAGCAAACATTAAAAGAACAATATATAAAAGTCAAAAGAAAATTGGAGCATAATTGCTCTACTAATATATTTTCTTAAATATGTTTTCAAGTGGAAATTTATTTCCCACTTTTGAAATAACCAAAAGCAAACAATGCAATATGATGATGAATGCATGCATGATTTTCTTTTCAAAGCGAAATACATAATAGTTTTCGAAAGTTTTAAATTTTTCTGATTTTTCAACTTTTTGAAAAACTTGGGATGTTACATACTACCACCCTTAAAAGGAATCTCGTCCCGAGATTCGGGAAGGCTAGCAAAAGGTTGTGACTGGGATAACTCGGTGGCTACCACCCTTAAAAGAAATTGTGTTGGCAGTCAAACTTCAAACTGTAAACTTGATTGATAACGTACCATTCTCCAAGCTAGGTTCCTCAATCACTTCTTCCACATTGGTGTGGTTCATATATCCTTTACCAAAAGGCTTTGTCTTAGCAATTTCTTCGGTCTTCATCTTAGCTGGGCATTTATTGGCGTAATGACCCATGTTCTTGCATTTGAAGCACATCACCTTGCTGATGTCTTTCTGGTGGGGGTTGTTCTGGGGTTTATTTTCCGGGCACTTATTGGCATAATGGCCCTTATTATTGCACTTAAAGCAAAGCACTTGGCTCATATCTTTCTTGAGTTCTGGATTTGGGCGGCGTTGTGCATTGTTATGGTTATGGCCTTCATGTCCATTTCCCTTCCGGTCTCCATTGCTTCCTTTGGATCCACCATTGTGATCCTGATGTTTGAGGTGACTCACTTTATTATGGTGATTCCTCTGTTGGTGACTAGGGCTCACCTCAGGAGTATGGTGTCTCTTGAATGAAGGCTCAGAATGATGTTTGTTGATACTCAGCTTTCCCTTCATATTTCCAGTTTTCCTGATATTATCTTCCAGTATGATTGCTTGGTCCAGTAAGGCCTGATACTCCCAAGCGTGTGTGACTGTGAAAGGGACTTTCATCTCATCACATAGTCTCTTGAGAAAACTTTCCTCCCTCTCTTCCTCGATAATTATGCCTTCAGGGGCATAACGAGACAGTGCATAGAAATCATCTCTATACTCCTTGAGCGTCCTGTCCCCTTGCCTCAGGTTTAGGAACTCTTCTTGCTTCATGTTCCACATGTCAGGGGAACTGTAAACACTACAAAACCCTTCCTTGAACTCTTTCCAGGTTAAAGTATCACATGTGTGAGTGCTATGATAAGTTCTCCACCATTTAGCCGCAAGTCCTTCCAAGAAATAAGATGCAAAACTCACTTTCTCTGTGTCGGTGCACTCACAAAGTATCAGATCCTTCTCTATTGATCGTAGCCAGTCGGTTGCCATAATTGGATCATTTGTAGGGTGGAACGTGTTGGGTTCAAGACTTAAAAATTTGACAAGTCTATCCGTATGGGTTAGGGGTGGTGGTGGTTCACTTTGATTTGCTTTGATCTGGGTCATCATGGTCATCAGCTGGGTTTGTGTTGCCATCATCTTCTGCAACATTGTTTCAACGTTGTTGGTGCTGTTGTTGTTGTTGTCTTCAGGTGCACTCTGGGGAGACATCTGTGGGTTTTGGAATAGATAAGTATAAGATAGACAGATTCTAAGGGAAATATTTCTACCCATACAAGCATTCACACAACACAAACAAGCTCAAACAAACTTTAAACTTTCAAACTTTTCTCTTGACTTCAAACCCAGTTAACAACGGATATTTGAAAATACAAGCCTAAGTACTGCCATACCACAATTTTGGTTGGTCAATAATGAAAAAACTAACGTCGTCCAACAAAATTCTAGGGTTGGTGGGTGACTACTCTCTCTGGTTCTTGCTGGAACACTCGGTGGAGGCCTTAGTCTTAGGGCGCTTCATCCTTGAGTTCTCCTCTTCGAATGACTCCCTTGCGAGTTGGGCACATTGCTCCCGAAGGGCTGCTATCGTTGCTTCCTGTCGGTCGACCTTGTTTAGAGCTTCAAATTTTCAGCTTCAAGCCTTTGAATGGTCGTCTCACGCTTCTGCTTCTGAAGTTCTTCGGAGGCTATTATTTCTATAGTGGTTTCGATCTCCTTCTCTGCTCCTCAATCAACTCCTTGGCCTCGTCCGTCATCTTCATCTCAGCATGGAGTGCAGTGGTAGCTATATGTGTTGCTAACTCCAGATCTTCCATTTGTAGCTCTGTAGGGTTTAGCTTCTCGCGATCCTTTCCACTCCAGTGGGGTAGTCCATTAGCATTACGCCTCCCGAAGCGACGGTAGGCAGAGTTTTGGGGCAGCATCTCGTAGAATTCCTCACAGATACGTGATAGTGCCTCATGTTTTGCTAGCAGAAGACCAGTCTCCCAGGTGGTGTACACCCTCTTGTAGACAATTGCCTCGGTGGGAATCCTGGTAGTACCAGGTAGGATCTCTGTCTCAATCTCCCAGCGTTGCTTATTGGTTATCTCTGAGGGTATCGTCCTTATTTTGAAGGTTGGGGGAACCAAGTCAAGATCTGCAGATACCATTCAGTTGAATCCAAAAGGACAAGTCGCGCTGTCTCTCGGAATCTCCGTGCAGGTGAAGGGGACCATCTAAACAGAATTTGAGGAAACAAGATTAGATAAGTGTTACTAGAATAAGTTCAAAAGAAAAGGAAGAAACAAGATTAAATTTTTTAGTAGAGTAAATTAGCTTTTAATTCCTATGGCCAGCCTATTTCTATCCAGACTTAGGGTTTCGAACCTACAGGCAACACAGTGCTCTGATACCATCTGTAGCGTACCTGCACTTAGAAATTGGCAAGGTACCTGTGTATAGTGCAAACCCTGGATCGTTTCATTTGCACACACAGTTTAAGATGTAGTATCACAACAAAGTATCATTATTACATCGAATGATCCAGACTTGGTAAAATATTCATTACAACTTGCATAGCATATAGCTAGCTTGAAAGAGTAAAGCAGCGGAATATAATCTTCATGGAGTCCTCATCCTTTGCATGTGCCACAGGCGAAAACATGTTGGTTGCAGACTCGAAACCTTAACGAAACTCACTCGTCGTCAGAACAATCTGCAACAAATAAAATTTTGCAACAGAGTGGGTCAGAACCATTAAAAATGGATCTGGCAAGTGACACTATGTGGACACTTAATGGAATAACTCTAATAGCCTATATGCATATTTGGCTGGTGGAGTTTCAAGGCTATTTTGCATAAAAGCCAATTTTGCCTAACACTTTGTAAAACATTTTCTTCAAAAGTTGGAGACGATATGGTATAAGACCATAGTCTCATCTACCCTTGTTCACCATCAAGTTTTACTTTCGAAATTGGAATGATGAAGCCTCCGTTGAATCCTTGATCAGCTGCTCAAATTGTCCGTAACCGGGGACACGGCTAAGTACTTAGTTTTTAACTCTGCAGAGGTTGTGCACTTTCACCATTAGACCCAACAAACCCAAACTATCCTCAAGCACTCAATTTGTGCTAAGGAAAAGGAGAGAGTTGAGACGAGACTTTTCAGAAGCATTTTCCCATCCCATACCGACTTGACGCGCTCCCATTCTAACCATTCTACCACCACCTGTCAAGTCGGGACGAGTCCACGCAACTTAATCCATCTAGCCAGAGCCCATATGACTAATGGCTGCACGGTAAGCAACTTCACTTAGAGAAAACCTTGGCCCCTTAATACCCTGGGTGGCAACCACAAGTGACCATCCCTTAGAGGTCACCCCTAAGAGATGACACTCAACCTTTCCATCATCTTTTCATAACCAAGTCCACCCAGGTGATAAATTACTTAGTAGAATTAAACTTTAAAGAAACACATTTGCATAGCACCAAATAATCTACTAAGTTATCACAGGGGTTCTAGACACAACTAATGTAAAGGTATAGTGGGTTTAGCATATAGCAATAATACTATCCAACACATGCATATAGAGAAATACACTAAATAATGCATATAAAAATACTTAGGAAATGTCATGGGGGTGTGCCACTTGCCTTTGCAACCAGAAGTACAGGTGTAGCAGTTGCAACCACCTTCGTCTCTCTTCGGAATTTCTAACAAGTCAAACAAACCACAAATAAACATACAATCATAAATGCAACACTTAGAAAAATATGATGTGCATGCGATGCAGGATGATACAAAGAGTTATGGTATGCAAGACAAGCAAATAATTAAGGAAGGAGACATAAACTAACTTAATCCAAATGGCTAAGGCAAGGTCAAGCTCAAAGTAAACTTGGTCAAACAACTTGACAAAAGTTGTAAGGCTGTTCTAAGTCTTAGCTTCATTGTTCTTCAATGGTCTTCAATTAGCACTGTTAGGGACTTAGTCTTAAACACCTAGGATTTGGTCTATGTCCAAAGTGAGACAAATAGAAAGAAAGAAGATAGAAAGAAAAGAAGTAATTGGTCTTCTAAAATTCTTCTCTTTGCTTCCTTGTAGTTTTACTTGATGTGATGACTTCATTGCGCATTTGTGGACTTGTTGATTCTGAAGACTTGATGATGTTGGCAGCTGGTTGATCTTGAATATTACTTAGCCACCATGAAGGTTAAGATAGTGAGAAGGAAAGAGAGAATTGGAAGAAAGACTTAGAAATTGTAGCTGGTTGGTCTTCATGAACTTCCTCTTGATTTCTTCTATGTACTTTTCTTCTTGGAGATGCTTCTGGAGTCTTGTCTTTATGCTAAGTTCTTCTTTGTTTACCACTAATTTCTAACTTAGTGGTTTTTGACTAGGAGAGTCAAAAGAGCCAACATGCATCCTCAAAAATTTCTAAGGAGGAAGTCATGTAAGAGGTACCAGTTATTACTAAGGACTTAATATGCATGCCATGCTTATGAAAATGCTCTAAGTTAATGCAAGACAAACAAGATGGTCCAAAAATGACTAAGGACCAAAGGTCAAAATACTTGGTGTCGAAATTTAACTAAGGACTAGAGCTAACACATCAAGTCAAAATAATTTCTAAGTAAGAGTTCATAAAATAAAGTGTTGGTAATTTTCTAAGGAAAAATACTTTAAAACAATAGTTGATGAAATTTCTAAGGACAAACACTTGTCAAAATAATACTTAAGAAAATATTCTAAAACAACTAAGTTTTCAAGATGCTAAATTTTTCTAAGGAGAAGATTTAGCACTATTAGGATGTTGAAATTTTTCTAAGGAAATAATGTTGTCAAAATAATTATCAAATATTTTTCTAAGGAAGAAAAATACTTTGTTTGGAGAGGCAAAATATTTCTAAGTACTTTTGTAACTAAGTTGATCAAAATATGACTAAGTCATTTTATTAGTCGAAAATATGAAGAAAATTACTTTTAATCAATTTTAATTATTAAAATAACACCTAAAAAGCATTTAGACAATATTTACTCAAAAATCATTGAAAAATTATTTTACAAAATTAATAGAGTATTCCTACGGCCAATACTTAGGCATACAAAATTATAGCAAAAGAGTTTGCTCAAAAATCTATTTTTAAACTCAATTTATAGTCAAAATACTAATTAAACCATTTTTAAAAATTAACTAATTTAATTTCGACAAAACCTCAAAATAAGTATACCAAAAGTTTCTACAAGTCATAAGCTTTCCAAAAATATAAAGTTTGCAAAATTTGGCCGAGCAAATAAAAATTAATGATAGATCTAAGTTCCAGTGATGTTTCTGCAAAATCGCCAACAAAAAATAAAACAGAGAAAATCTCCTCCACGCTGGCGCTGACGAGGCGTTGACTGGATCTGACTGGGCTTGACGTGGCGCTGATGATGCTGCTGACTCGGCGTCGACGTGGCCTCGTGTGATTTGCCGATACCTCTTCGAATAAGTGATCTAATCAAGACCGTACGATCGCGATCTAACGGCTCAGAACGAAAGCATCTAAAAGGACGGTGCCGTCGCCGGAAACCTAACCGGAGATCTAATCCGCGGCCGCGCCATTGCCGGCGTGCACGGCCTCGCGCGTTTCCGGAGATCTGCCGTCTACGGGGTTGAACGGAGCATACCACGACGAAGAGGACGACGAGGCGGTTGCGGTGGCGAGGTGGTGGTCTCGTGCGTGTCCTGCTCCTCCTGGAATAGCTCGCTGGAGTGGAGGACGGCGGCGGCTTGCTTCGGTTGAGGACGGATGCGTCGATCTGGGATGGAATAAGGTACGGCACCTAGTCAAAACGATGCGCAACAAAGAGAGAAGAAGGATGGGAGGGATAGGAAGGCTCGGAGTGGTCCATGCTCACCGGGATTTGCAGTTCTCGCTGTCGGCAATGGCGGATGGCGGCGGCGCAGTACGAGCAGCCTGGTGGCGCTTTGGTGGAACTTTTTGAGGGGAAAAGGGGAGGGGGTCGTGGGGTTTATATGGGGGAGAGATGGATGCGAAACTTGTAGCAAATCATAACGAATTCGGTTCCGATTATAGCTAGGGTTCGGAGTTCTTTTCGTGCACGAGAGGTTGAAGACGCGTGACGTCATGGCTGGCGTCATCAGTGGGACCCACCTGGCAGTGAGAGAAAGGGAGGTGGGCTGCTGCTGGGCTGCTGTCTTCTGCACGCGCGGTAGAGAAGAGGCATAGAAGTTGGGCTTCGGCCCAATTAGCTAGGGTTTCCTTTTTTTTGTTCAAAAGCTTTTCTTTTCTTTTCCTAAAAACTTTAATAACTTTTTAAATACAAAACCAAATTAAGTCAAACCAATTTCTATAGTTTTGTAAAAACCAACTCTTTAATTTGAAAACCTCAAATAATATTTTCCAAAACATTTTGTCTACTAAATTTTTGAAATATGTTTAAATGAATTTTGGACATATTAATGTCTTTTGAAAACTATAGGGTTTTATAAATTCCTTTTGAAATTATATTTTAAACCAAAGCAAAATATGAGTAATAATATTACATATCACTCAAAGGATAATTTGCATAAAAACTCATTCTGTTTAAAAAGGGTTTGATAATTCAAAATGAATTCAAAACTCATTTTAAAATCCAAATAAACATTTTCTTTTAAAAGCAAACTATAAATTTGAAAATAGAGAATAGGTAAGTAATAGAATAAATCTTAATACATACAAACAAAACTTAGCCAAACACACTTTTTCAAAAAGAGATCATTTTGATTTCCCAAACTAGGTTTTTAATAAACAATATGACACTTAATGTCAAATTTAAAAATAGGTTTTAAAACAATCAAATGTGGCTTGAATAAGACTTAAATACCACAAGATAAACGTTTTGCAAAAATATATTTCAACAAATACAAACAATCACAAGCAAACATTAAAAGAACAATATATAAAAGTCAAAAGAAAATTGGAGCATAATTGCTCTACTAATATATTTTCTTAAATATGTTTTCAAGTGGAAATTTATTTCCCACTTTTGAAATAACCAAAAGCAAACAATGCAATATGATGATGAATGCATGCATGATTTTCTTTTCAAAGCGAAATACATAATAGTTTTCGAAAGTTTTAAATTTTTCTGATTTTTCAACTTTTTGAAAAACTTGGGATGTTACACCTTCGTACTCGGCCTCGTTATTTGATGGGAACTCGAAACCCATTTGCAATACATAGCGCAGTTTGTCGCCTTTTGGTGATATGAGTATGATGCCCGCTCCTGCTCCTTCATTCTTTTTGGACCCGTCGAAGTACATGGTCCAGGAATTTGACATGTCAGGTACCCCTGGCAATTGAGCTTCTATCCACTCGGTGTGAAAAATCGGGTAGGACTTGTGATTTGATGGCTTTCGGGTGTTCGTATTTGATTCCTAGTGGTCCCAGCTCTATGAGCCATTTTGCTACTCGCCCTGTTGCGTTGGGGTTTGTGAGGACGTCTCCAATCGCTGATTTATTGACCACTGTTATCGGGTGTTCTGTGAAGTAGTGCGCCAGTTTTCTGGATGTCATGAATACGGCGTACGCCAATTTCTGATATTGCGGGTGCCTCTGTTTGGACGGGGAAAGAACTGCACTTACGTAATATACTGGCCTCTGTATGCTTTGACTGATTGGTGGCTGAGATGTATAGGTAGAGTGGCTCATTTTCTTTAGGTGCTACGAGGATTGGGGACTTGTGAGCATCTTTTTGAGTTCGAGGAAAGCTGCTTCGGCTTCATCTGTCCACTCGAACTTGTCTGCTTTCTTCATCAATTTGTAAAATGGAAGTGCTTTTTCGCCTAGTTTGCTGATGAATCGACTCTACTCGACCAGCTAGCTGCTGTACCTCATGGAGTTTGGTAGGTCTCTTCATTGTGAGTATAGCTTGTATCTTTTCTGGGTCTGCTTCGATTCCGCGTGCAGATATCAAGTAACCCAAGAGTTGTCCAGCTGGGACACCGAAGGTGCATTTCTTTGGGTTAAGCTTGATGTTATATCGATTGAGATTCTTGAATGTCTCCCGTAGATCACTGATTAATGTGTCCTCCTTTTCAGTCTTGATGACGATGTCGTCGACGTAGACCTGAACATTGCGTCCTATCTGTTCTTGTAGACAGTTTTGCATCATGCGCTGGTAGGTTGCACCTGCGTTTTTAAGCCCGAAAGGCATGGTTGTGTAGCAGTAGACCCCGAGTGGGGTTATGAATGCCGTTTTGTCTTCGTCTTCTTCCTTCATCCGAATTTGATGGTATCCTGAATATGCATCAAAAATGATAACCGAGCGCATCCTGCTGTTGAGTCGATGATCTGATCGATTCGTGGTAAGGGAAGTGATCTTTTGGACAGCATTTGTTTAGGGCAGTAAAATCTACACACATCCGCAGGGTGTCTCTTCTTTTCGACCAGTACAGGGTTAGCAACCCAGTCTGCCTTTTTGATTTCTCGAATGAACTTTGCAGCAAGTAACCTGTCAACTTTGCCTCGATTGCACTCTTTTGGGATCGGAGACACGGCGCATAGTTTGCTTGACTGGTCTAGATCCTGGCTTGAGTTGTAGAGAGTGCTCGGCGAATTCTCTGGGGACACCTGGCATATCAGCTGGGCACCATGCAAATATTTCCCAGTTTTCACGGAGAAATTCAACGAGCGCATTTTCCTGTTCGCTGGTAAGACTCGATGATATGTTGACCGTTTTTGAGGGATCGTCGGGTGCACTTGATGCTTCCTTGTGTCGTTGGTAGCATTGAATTCTCTGTCGGATGCCAACCTCTTGTGTTCCGGCAGAAGTGTGCGGTCGTTAGAAACCTCGAGTTCAGCGAGTGTATGTTCCATCCCATACATCTCGGAGATTTTATTGAAGTCACGGTCGCATGAATCTGACCTCTGAAAGTTTCCGTTGACTGTGATGACTCCTTTCGGCCCTGGCATTTTGAGCTGGAGGTAGGCGTAGTGTGGAACAGCCATGAATCGAGAAAGCAGGACGCCCAAGTATTGCGTGATATTGTGACTTCCAGTCGACTACTTCGAACTCAATCGACTCGGTTCTGAAATGGGTAGGATCTCCAAATGTAACATCGA
Organism: Poa pratensis; assembly: GCA_947311845.1. NCBI lineage: Eukaryota > Viridiplantae > Streptophyta > Magnoliopsida > Poales > Poaceae > Poa > Poa pratensis. The sequence continues at coordinate 88,365,067 of CAMZMU010000052.1, read as the reverse complement.
GTTGTATTGCACCTTGCGATAGTACCGCTTTGCCTGGGACGATACCGTGGAAGGTACTTGTGGATTTTGGCAGGTTTTCGACTGATTTGTTCATCCTGCGCAACGTATCTGCGAAGATTATGTTGATGCCACTTCCTCCGTCCATGAAGACCCTGGTCATGGCATAGCCTCCGATATGAGCGTCGAGTACCAGGGCTGCATGCCCTGGTCGATATATTGCAGGTGGGTGGTCCTCTTGGTTGAAGATAATTGTAGTTTCTGATCCTTGCAAAAAATCTGGGACAGCCGGGGGTGCCATGACTGCCATGTTCACGTTTCGAGTATGTAACTTTTGCTCTCTATTTGATGGACGTCCTCGCTGAATCATGTTCATCTGCCCACGCGGTACGGGATATTTTTGCTCGTCCTCTTGCTTCATATGGTGCACGGCGGCCGTCATTTGTGTATTGGGTTGTGCTGGTACCATGTATATTGGAGTCGGTTGCGCTTGTGTTGGTGCGTAATACACCTGAGTAGGCTGTGTTTGTAGTGGTACGGGGTATACCTGTGTTTGTTGTACTTGTTGCGGCACTAGACATGCCTGAACAGGCTGTGCTTGTGGCGTAGTTGATGGAGTCTGCGTCAGTTGAGGAGGTGCGCCCCATCCCTTTGCAGTTGCAATACGTGCTCAATCGCAAGTTGTTCGAATTCTCTGCAATTTTTTAGCGAGTGGTTAGAGCGTAGCTTTCCGTCATCTCCTCTGTACAGATGGAATCTGCAATAGTCGTCCATCCTTTCTTCGACTGAGCGCTCAGGCTCTTTGTCTGCTCGCCTGCCATTCTGGTCTCCTGTAGCTATCGCGGTCGTCGCGTTTGTTATCTCCGTAGCGGTCTCGACTGTCACGTCGATCATCTGTGCGATGGTCTCGATTATCTCGCGGTCATCTGTACGATGATCTCGATTGTCACGATGATCGTCGAGTCGTTTATCAGTTTGGTCGCGGCTGTCCCTTGGCTGGACAAAGCCTGCTGCGATGAAGTTCGGATGATCATCATCGTGATAACGATGCTTCCGTTTGCGCCTCCGATCATCTCTGTAGTTATCTCTGCGGTCTCGACTGCCACTCTCATGGTTTTCATGTGAGATGCGGGTCGAGTGCCTCGTACAGAATCTTCTCCATCCGCCCATTTTGTTGCGAGTACCATGAGTGTCGCCATTGACCTTGGGTTTTCTCGACCAAGTCTCTTTGAAGTCTTCTCTCCAGAGTCCGTTTTTGAAGGCATCGATTGCCCTATCTTCTGATACGTTGCCTACTGAGTTGCGGATGGTGGTCCACCGCCGTATGTACGATCTCAGAGATTCATCTGACTTTTGCTTGCAGGTCGGAGCTCTTCGAAAGTTTTGGGGCGCTCACATGAGGCTCGAAGTATTTGATGAAATCGCCTTTGAAGTGCTCCCACGAGTCGTAGTATGATTCGGGTAGCGATTTGAGCCAATCGCGAGCTGTTCCTTCCATCATGAGTTGTATGTACTGCATAATTGTAGTTGTGGTGCCGCGCTGACATCCGACTGCCAGCCTGTAGTCTTCTAGCCAGCCTGATGGCTCTTGTTTGCAGTTGAATTTTGGCGTGGTAGCTAGCGAGAACTTCTTGGGCATACGAGCCTCCCGGATTCGTCGAGTGAAGCATAGCGCTCCACAGGGTCCGATTTCTGCTTCCGAGTCTGAGCTGCTGCTGTATGACCTCTCGAGTGGCTCCTGCTGGAGCGTGACGGCGTGAGCTTTTTCGACTGCTCCCTCCCCGAGGACTTCGACTGCGACGGTCCCGATCTGTATCTCTCCTTGGAGTTGCTTGTGGTTGCTGTATGGCTTTTGCTGCTATCGCTAGTTGTTTGTACAGTTGGAGGTGCTGATCCCTCTTTGGGTCTCCCACAGGAGGTTCGATTGTTCTGAGATAGGTGCCTAGCGTCATCAGCGCCCCGGCTGGCTCAGTAGGTATGGGGACTCCTTCCGCGTCGACTGCCATAAAGGCTGGATTTAGGTTTCGAGTGACTGCTGCACGATCTGCGTCTCCGAGGTTTATGACTCGTGACCTATTTGCGGGGTCGTTTCTGCCTGTTGAACTCATAGATAATGCTCTTCGCCGAGCACTCGATATGCTGGCCTGCTTTTTGCGTTCTTCGAGTACTGCTCGGTAGTTCTTCAACCGTATCGATTCTTGCCACTGGAAGTATTGTAAGGTCAATGCCTCTTCTGGGTTGCGTTTGCTGGTAGCATTGTGCAGCTTTCGATTACTTTGTTCACTTTTTCCGCCATCTCTGCGGTGATGGTCAGCATGGTTGTTCCGTCAGGCATGGTGACTGTGCAAGGGTATTCTGTAGGTCGACGGCATGTTGCAGCTGTTGACGTTTCTGCTGTACTCGCGGTGTAGACCTGATAAGGTACCACCCGATCTTCTATCCATGTGCTGCTAACGCGCATTATGGATTCGGCGTCGTCATCCAGGCTCATGTTGGAGTTGCTTTGCTTGCTGGGGTTTCTGCTGCAATCGAGTAGATCTCGAGTGCTTTGTCCAGGCTATCTGCGTCGCAGGTGAATATCTCGTGGCTGGCACGGGCTTCTGGGCCGTTGAGATCGGCGAGGTATATGTTTCATCTATGTTCTCCTCGTTCCCCGCGACGTTGTTGCAGTCGACGATGTTGTCGAGTGACTCGGTTGAGTTGTTTGGGCGGTACGCAGATTCGATCTCGCTTCTTCCAAATCTTTTGGCCACCTCGTCACGGAACTCTTGCGAGTTCATGGATGTTTCAAAGTCGCTTGGCGATTGGATCGGGACGATCTGTGACGATGTCGCCGCCAAGATGGATGGTGTGGCAGTCGAAGCGTTGTCGAGTGTCTCCATGTCGAGCGTCTCCATGTCGAGTGTCTCCATGTCGAGTGGATCTAACAGGTCCTGCACACCATCTTTATCGACAAAGAAGTTAAATTCTCCAACTGTAATATCCAAACCTGATTCGAGTCCAGCAAAGGCTTGTTGAGCCTCCATCGAGTGCGGCGTGAGCCTCCTTGGAGATTTTGGCGAGTGATCGCTTTTTGAGTTGATGCTGGTCGATCTTGTCGGCGAGTTGCCGTTTGCAGCGGTGGCCGGTGATTTGCCGTTTGATGATGTAGTAGGCGAGTTACCTTGTGCAGATGCGATCGGCGAGTGGCCGCTTGATGATGAAACCGGCGAAACCGTGAGCCCAATACTACCTGTTCCCACAGACGGCGCCAATTGTCGAGGTGTGCCCTCGACAATTCCCATGGTTGCTATACCTAGGGTTGATTGTGTGGTAGAGAACGTGTAGTATCGGTGGAATCGACGGCTGACAAGCTGGATTTACCCAGGTTCAGGGCCCTCGAGTGAGGTAAAACCCCTACTTCCTGCTTGTCTGTGTTTATGGTATAAATATGAGGGTTACAAGGGTTCGGCGAGCTGCTGATCTCGTCGAGGTTTTGGTGGCTATGGATTGCTTCTCCTTGATCGATCACCCTCCCAGCCTTTATATAGGAGGCTGGGTCTCGGGAAACATAACCGACCAAGATTACATTTTATGGAAGTCTTAACCGACTATGATTTAATCTAACTTGGGAAGTATTCTTCGTCTTGGGCCTCCCTTCATGGGCTTCGATTAGTCCTTGGGCCTCTTTGATCATCACGTGCACCAAGTACCTTCATGCTGGGGTACCCGCAGAGTATAACCTCGTCATATATTTTCCATACTTGTATTACATCATGCGATAATTTGGTTTGTCCAGATAACATTTTGATGCCATGCAAACTGCAGTATCTGATGTTTCGGGATTTTTAATAGTCACATGTTTATTAATCTATGAACCAGGGCCGGATAAAGAAAATCGCTAGAGGATGTGGGCTCAAATATGCAAGGGAAAGTTTCTTTCCATACTGGAGATCAGTGTTGGCATGCCAGTCTTCCTCCAAGGTGTCTTCCATAAAACCGATGCTCGCTCTTAAACAGATCGATCATCATAGAGGTTCGAGTAAATCAACCGGCATAGGATCAACTTTTGGTCCAGTGATAGGCAGAGTTCCGCAGCCAATAGCTAACCCTCAACCCAGAAGACTGTTTGGTACAGCGGCATTGACACTCTTGAAAATGTTAAAGAATGCATGAGTAGAAAGGCTGTATCGAATTTCTTTCGTCTTCCTATTTCATGTTTCTGTACATATGCGTCTGTATATGTATGACATCTGCTATATCCTGCACACATCTAGTGCTCAATAACAACTTTGTTTACCTATGCCCTGATAAATGTGATCTCAGTGTTCAATGCCCTGCCAGTATTCAATTTGGCCAACAGATTCAGCAATGGGGAAATTAACTGAATAATATTGCAATGAAGTGAAAATTTGGAGAAATAACAGCTCAGAAGAGCTCGACTCAAGCATTACTAGTTTCATCGCAAGTAATGTAGTTGATCACAGACAAGTACAAAAAAAAAAGATGGCAGTAAAATATTCACCACTCAATTTACTTGTGAAACCGGCGCTTTTCGCTTTATAGCTCTACCTTACACACGCTAGATAGTGTATGCGGGCATGCCACCTTCAACTGCATGAAATCAACAAGAATTCAGAACATGCGATGTCTTGAGTGGTAGCTTCACCACCCTGAAGTCTCTAAAATGCGATGAGCTGACATCATACTGGCCTGAAGGGTCCAACGTCCAAGAGATCTTATCCAGGCCCATCGACAATGAAACACGTGTCCTCCAGTGCAAGCCATTGATCCACATCAACGGTGCGGCCGAAAGAGATATCCCAACCGACACACATGATCGAGCCACCGCAATCTTCGGGTCTGTGCAGATAGAGAAGAGGAGAGGGAAGTGTCCCTTCAACAGGCCAGCGTCCTTCCACTAATCCATGTAGAACAAAGTCGGTTACCCATCATGGATCTCGTGCTTTGCCCCCAACTTTAAGTAGTGTTTAATTTTGTTAAGACTCCTCCAGAATTGCAAGCCCCATCGGCCTAGCCAAAGAAAATATCTTCGGTGTGTCGATATTTTGTAGGATTCTTTTCCAAAGAGAATTACCTCATTTTAATGTGGAGTTTGACGAGGATAATGACTCCCAAGTGGAGAAAACTGATCCAAGTGTTGTAGGTGACGATTTTCTTCCTCAAGACATAAGAAAAATGGTACTGGTCATATCCTACCCATTGAAGAGACGCAAGCTCAAGAGGAAGAAACAAGTTCTAAGCAAGTGGATCCACCTACTTCAACCCATAGTTTGCTCACATTTAGTTGCATACTATAGAGAACCAACATTATTTTTAATGCATAGTTTGTTAAAAAAAAATACAAGTTGAACACTTGTGAGGATAGTTAGATATAAGCAATCTATTCAACCTTTCTTAAGTCACGTGAGTAGCTTCATGCATGTAGCAGCAACCGTGAAAGATAAAGTATTCCTTCTCTTTTCCAGGATGCTATCATCCTTTTACAATGCTGTTGTACTATAGGCCGATGTGAGATTGTGGCCGGGGCACCTAGCTTGGCCATATTTAGACCTTACCTTGACCTGAAATAAAATGTCAGCTCTGATTAGCAGAAAACTTAATATTTTGGGTCTATGGATTCCAGTGTTACCTTGATAATCTTTCTGGAAGCAGTTTTCCTTCCTGAGGAAACTCATCATCATCTTTTACGTTCGGTGCTGTCCACTTATTTCGCGATGGAATTGCTCCACAGTACTGGCATGCATATATGTCTGAAGCTCATGTTATCTTCTCTCTCAAGGCATCTGGTGATTCAGAACAGAATTAGGTTTAAAAAGTGCAACGCTCAGCGTAAGCTACTTGGACAAACAGAAACACACAAGGTGAGCTCACGCTGCATGCATGAAGCACACAAGGATAACAATCAATAAACTCACTTTTATACAAGTAGTTTTTTTGATTAACACAAGATTTGAGCACATGGCCGTGCAAAGGATAACGACAGGGTTTCAGAATATGGCTCCGCTGGTGACCAAATTTCAGTCAGAGGACAAAAAAAAAGGGCAGCTCGGTGCAGTTCCCGCTTGCGCAGGGTCCGGGGAAGGGTCCGACCACTTTGGGTCTTTAGTACGCAGCTTTCCCTGCATTTCTGCAAGAGGCTGTTTCCAGGATTTGAACCCGTGACCTCATGGTCACAAGGCAGCAGTTTTACCGCTGTGCCAAGGCTCTCCTTCAAGTTGAACACCCGTGAACCTTTTGAGAAAGCTGGACGACCGGAACAGTGTCCTGATCAATTTATTCAAATGCCATTTGTCCACATTTTATGCATGACATGATTGGAGTATTTGCAGGGTAAGTTAATATCACACTAACACCCATATGCATGCTGTTTCACGTCAAGAGTAACTAGACACACTTCATATATTATGGGCATTGAAGGAGGATATGAGATGATGGAAGATTTATAGTCCTAGAAAACAACAAATGTCCCATATAAGTAGAAGGCGCGGAAACTCAGTGGTCTCTGAATTTCTTTCAAATCTCATTCTAATCTGCAGATGGATTACTAATTTACTTCCCTAACTAGCCTCAATGTTTTATGTTTTGAATATCTCGATTACTTGAATATCCCAAAAGATCCACTTCCCCAAAAAAAACGCATGTTAAGAAAATGAGAATGTTAAACCGCGCAATTGAAGTGTAGATCAATCACACATTCAACAAGGTCATCAAGGACAAAAAATAGACAAATATGAAGAGGTTATCGCATAAAAATAATAGTGTACTTCTGCGAAAGTTAAGAGTATGACTTATCATACTTATTTTTTCTTGCATAAGAGTGACGTAGTCCATGCTATTGTCCCTCCACATGTATGGAAGAACACTTTGATACATGTATAGTGTTGGCCTGAGTCCAGCGTCCTCCATCCATTGTAAAACCTACATGTGTCAACAAAGAGAGAAAGAATTAAGTTTTGCACCAATAAACTACCATAGTACCATGCATCATTTTTATGTAACTTCCACTCAAATTAGCATTTTATTGGACTATACAGTTTGCTGGAGGCAAAAGTCAATCAAGCAAAACTTTCAAAGTAAAGTTGCCGCAACATGACACATTTGGAGCAAAACAAGACAGGCCAAAGCAGAAAAATCATTAAAGTTCTTGTTTCAAAACATATACACTATATCTACAGTACGTCATCATGTTGCCAGACTACTGTTATCCAAATTGAATCTAGCAGATATGAAAGTCAACTCTCATTCATAAGTGATACATACAGCTGCCTAGTGAATGCCAGTGATTACCCCCTTTTACTCGATGTACTTTCTCCATTTCCCAACAGCTAATAGATTTCTCAGTAGAACCGTATAAGTAGAAAGGCCCACAGTAGAGCATGAATTCACCATCTTGTAGAACAGCTGCATGAGAGAATTTTTAAAAGCTTAGTCCCATCCTTCAAAGAAAAGAACTGTACCTAGCTAATGTGCATTGGTACTTGGGCCTCCAAAATTCAAGAAAACAATTTTGTACCGCAGAGGGAACATATAGGCACCAAATCAGCAAGTCAACATACAGAAGTAGTTCCTCTTAAATGAGACAGAGAAAAATATTAAATAATTCTATGTTTGCTGAAAATATTGAACTATGTCAATGGCATAACTACCAACTACTGACTTCCATTCATATAAAACATAGCAGATTGATGATCCAGCAATGAAATCAAATAATGCTGAATTATGCACATACATTGCATAGCGGAAGCTGCAAATAACAAAAAGAAGATTTGAATTGGCAGCTATATAATGGAGACCAATTATACCTTCATCATGCTCTCTGTCTTCCACATTTTCCAAGAAAATTTAGGAGATGGTTTAGTGTCCCAATGGAAATGGATGAGAGTGAAGAATCCAAATGTTCAATTATTTCGCTGGCTGTTTCCCAATCCCGTAGCCTGTTATGCAAAATATCGATAAGTAAACAAGCAACACATATGAACAACATTAAATGCATGAAAATCCTGTATGAGAAATTAACACAAGATACTGTGCATGGGTATATGAAAATTAGTTAGTACTCAACACTGGAAATAACAAATAATACCACAGGTTTAGCACAAATAACATTCCATGATTGCTTACTAAACTCGCTTTGTAAACTGCAAAACCCAGTACCGCCAAGTAAACGGAAAATGTTACTGTACTACCATCTGATCAGAATAAGCAAACAAACAAACAAACAAGGCTTATCCAATAACCCCAGGCAACCAACACATCAAATCGGCAATTAAAGAAATTGAGCTAACACACATTAGAGAGATCCAACCCACAAGAATTCTATACTGCTATCTCAATAAATTGTAATGTAAATTTATTAATAATGTGTATGTTCAGCATATTTTTACCGTAATGCAAATTTGGCATGGTTGCTCAAAAGAAAAGCAGGGGTACTTGCGAACTTACTAGGATTATAACCTGATAAACAAACATGATAATTAGAAAATTTAAGTTGTTCATGAGTATATATGTAACACTACTGAAAGTTTCTGCCATTAAGTACGCAAACAATATGACATTATTCAAAGACCTAATGTATATAGAGCAAGTTAATTTCCATAATAGCAGAGGGCAAGCACTGTTCAGGTAATAATAGACCTAATTACGAATGCAGAACTGCTTGTTCAACATAAGACAGTAGATACACATACATGCTGCATGAAGCTATTATCTCAAAATAAGCCTTTTGGTTTAATGGGATACATTTTTCCTTCATGAATTCCATCAACTGAAGGACCCTTTCATGTTGGCTTCCATTATTTAATGCTGCCATGAGGGATGAGCATATAATGGCATCTGGCTGTATAGCATTTCCTTCCATTCTTTGAATAGGTCCCACCCGCTGCTCCAACTTCCTTATGATCCATAAGAAATACATGATCAGTTCTGTTTTTTTCAAAAGTTATCTCAACCTAAGAAGTTCTTACCATCATCGCTATAGGCTTGAATCATCACAGTATATGTCAAAACATCAGGGAAGCAGCCAGATTCTTTCATTGAGCTGAAAGTTGATTTGCTTCAGTTAGTTTGCCCTGTATGAGAATCAACATTAGCAGAGCGGTAGAGATAGCTAGACAGCTAATAAAAGCAACATTTACCTGTTTGGCATATAAACAAATCAAGGACGAGTAGACTTCCTTGGTTAATGGAATTCTCAAGTCCACCATGTCTTCAAAAAATTTAAGAGATTCGGCATATCTTCCCAATTTATACAATCTGCTGATGAGTACATTGTAAGTTACACCATCTGGATTGACATTGCTAGCCATCATTGATGCGTACAATTCCAAAGCTTTCTCATAATCTCCAAAACTTAAATAGCTTCCAATGCCTGAGTTGTAAGCAACTATAGTAAGTTCAATGCCTCGAGATTTTGCTGCTTCAAAAATTGCGTCAATTTCTGTTATTTGCCTGCAGCGACCGCAGGCAGTCAACAGAGTACTTATTGAAACAACATCTGGTGGAATGCCATCCTTCTCCATTTTATGCAGCAAACTAATGGCCTCCTTCAACATACCAGCCGATCCATAAGCATCAATGAGTGCATTGTAACTGAATTTGTTTGGCTTGCACGAGTTCTTCCTCATCTCATTAAAGACCTCCCTGGCCTTCTCAGGCTGTCCAGACCTACCATAGGCATTCAGTAAAGTGGTATGGGAAATTACATCAGGTCGTAAACCATTTTGTTTCAGTAGCTTGAAAACTCTCAAGGCCTCGGTATGCATACCATGTGAGGCATAAGCACCCAAAAGCGCATTATATGAGACAATATTGGGTTTAACTCCTTCAGCAACCATCATATCAAAGACTGCCTTGCAATTTTCCACTTGCCCACAAACATAATAAGAATGCATTATGCTAGTGTACGTAACAACATCTGGAGGAAACTGTGTTCTTTTCTCCCTCATCGAGTTTAATATTTCAATAGCCTCCCCATATTGTCCAACTTTCACAAGGCAGTGGATGATAATATTCAATGTGAAAGTATCAGGAGTGATATTTGCTGCTTTCATCATCTCAAAGTAAGCTATGGCTTTTGAATACTGGAATCCATTCTTGAAAGCAGATAATACAATATTGTGCGTAACCAAGTCTGGCCCCACACCATTTCTCGTCATCTTTTTACAAATTTCTAAAGCTTTTTTCCAGTTACCAGCAGCACCACATGCATTTATCACATTATTATACGTAGTCCGGCTAGGAGGCATCTGCAGGAAGAACAGATGAACAAAATTAATAACACAACAATTGCAGTCAGCCATGGTATCACTATCTGAACGTTGTTATTTTTTCTAGAAGTCGTAATTTCCAAAGTGGTTGCCAAAGCAATCCAGAGGCTCATTATGTAGAATCTATGTATCAAGACTGGCATTTCATTTCATGGTGATATTATTGATGTAGCTCAATTAATATTTGCTAGTGCTCCAGTGGACAATTGCATATATTCCGGCACCAAATGCTTAGCAAGCAAGTACTAGCACATCCATTGCTATGTCCTCAGAAAGGAAAAACAGTTGAACATGAAATTCATAATTCAGACAAAATGCAAGTGGGCTTCAAGTGATATACTAGCCTAAGATAAGCAATGCAATTCAAGAAACATGAGGCAACACTGCAATAGGTACATAGAGATAATGTGCATCCCAATAAACTTAAATAGCAATATAGTGGACAGACAGCACTAGTACATAAGTACTATGCCGGTTTTAGTGGTAGGCCAAGAGCCAACTATGGATACTATGGGTATGATTATAATACTGTAAACCAATAAAAAAAAAACGGGTGTACTAATCCATATTATGTATCGTAAACAATTTATCTACAAACATTACATTACTGGTGCCACCCACATGATATTGTATACAGAAAAGGCTTAAGCCTCTATCACTTCCCATAACAAGAATAAACCAAATACCATAGTTAGGAATGTAGAAATCTAAACAGCAAAAACACATGTAGCGACTCATATTCAAGAAAACAGAGCATTCAGAACAAAATTATTATTACATCTGTGATTCAAAGAACAATACTAACAGCAGCACGAAGCATATCGTCCATAATGTTGATGGCCCAGCGCCATTGACCAGCCCGAGCATGAGCATGGATTAGAGAGTTGAATATGTCAGCATCTGGATTGCACCTGTAATTATTGTTAGGTCAAAAAGTCATAGACTGAACAGATAGAATAGGTTAAAAATGTCATATGATCTACTGATCTTAGATAGCCTGATTGAATAAGTAACATGAGAACTGCTATGACTTATTGACTCTTTGGTGCAAATAAACGGTAGCTAAACAAAATCTTACCGCCATTCTTGCATCTCAAAGAACAGGCCACGTGCTTGATCAACCAGGTTGTGTCTGGCATGTAATCGTATCATCATACCATAGATGTCATTACGAGCACAGTAGTTCTCCTGATTTTTCATCCAGCGGAACACATGTACAGAATGTTGCAAGGACCCGGTAAATGTGATTTCCTACAGGTGATATAAACTATGTAAGCGCCTTATGTCAGTGGATTTACAGAGGTGGAGGTTTTTAACATAATGGTTGTGACTTGTACGTTCAGTAGTTACAGCCTCCTAAGGGACACCACAGCGCATTGTCTAGTAAGAAGCAAGGTATCTGCTCGAGCAGAAAGATGGTAATGACTGTTTCCCATGAAACAAATAACTAGAATTTTGAAATTGCCGGCAGAGTTAAAAAAACAAAAATCCTTAATATCAATAGTTACTATGGTAATGACTTGTGCGTTCAGTAGTTACTAATACGTGCAATAATGGACATGGAGGACAAGTTACGAAAACTGCTCACCAGACCAATGGAACTAGAAAATAATAAAATATCTGAACGCTTGAATTAGGCCCAAAATGGCAGATGTTACTAAACACCTAGATGGTTAGATTACTATATTATTTGTCCAAAACATACCGCGAATTAGCTCCACGCACTCCCACACAGACATCGAGACACCCTAATGGCCAACAGCTGAAATGGTCGCAGTATTTTCTTTTTCATTTACTCCTATGATAAACCAAATGGATTGGCAACTCATTTCATCGAAGTCTCGAACACATAGAAAATGCAGCATGGAGAGTCAGAGACAGATTAATTTCATCGAACACGTTGACTGCGGAGGTGGCTCACACGAATAAGGAGCGGGAAGTTACGGCGCGCGAACCGCCCGGCCCAGCAGTTGAGCACGGCGTCGACGGCGTGGGCGTCGGCTGGCGGGAGCGCGAGCACGCGCGCGGCGACCTGGGACACTTTCCAGTCCCGCTGCCACCGGCTCCCCTCTACGCGGAGGCGGTGCCGAGCGGGAAGCGCGTCGGCGCCGACGCCGTCCACCTCGACCCGGGCGGTGCGGCGGCCGCGGTCGTAGTCGACGGATACGGAGGGCCGCCGCTCAGCCCAGGGCGGAGGTCCAGGCGCCCTCGGGGGCCGCCTCGGCGGCGGGCGGACGACCCGCGGAGGCGCCTCCGGGTTCGACGACCGCGAAGCCTTGAATCGGATTATCCGATGTAAGTCGTGTTTTAAATATTTGTGTGAGTTTTGGCTTGGTTTGGGCCTGTCCAACCAAGTCAGGTCGGGGCCCATTAATGGGGCGCCCCAGCCTCCATATAAGGGGCTGGCCGAGTTAGGGTTGAGGGAGTTCAATCGTTTAGTCTAAATACTATCTTGTGCTCCATCATGTATCATCCCTCCGGGGACGGCGTTGCCGTGTTATCAATAAAGATTGATGTGAGGGTTCTTGTGTTCATCAAGGATTATCGAGCTGTGGTTTAAGGCGTGGTGATCTCCATCACGTTGCTTGCTGGATTCGTTCCTCTTCTTCAGGTGACGTTCTCCGCGTTATTGGAAGATTCGTTGTCAGTTTGTCTTGCGGTGAAAGATTGGGCAAAAAACTATAGGATCGTCGGGTTTGATCTATATCATTGTGTGCATGCTAAGTTTTGTATAAAAAGCGATATTCTTAAAAGAGAAAGGAAAGGGAGAAAAAGATCCCACTCTATCTAATTATTATATTATGTGAAATTCCTTTGACACAATCGTATGATTCAAATTTCTTGGGACTTTTTTCCTTGCCTTCCACCTAAAATATGCATCCCAAAACTATCCTACGATCTTATTCCTGCAAGGACCAATTGAAGCCAATTAAGCTGTACCTTGTGTGTCTCTTCTATTTATTGCGTTTAACCCACAATTTTTATTTGGATATATCTTTTGTTCTGCATGGAGAAAAGACACTACTCTACACACGAAGGACGTGGCTCGTTCCAAATCCACGCGATGAAAGTTCAAAAAAAAATCCACGGGATGCGTCACCCCTCCAGGGCCCAGGCGCAGAGGCGCTGGCCGCCGTCCTCCAAGTCGAAGCACCGAAAACAAAAAGAGTAAACCGCACCAGCGGTCCTAATTCTTTTCGCGTGGCTTCAGTTTGGTCCCTATTCTTTGAAATTGAACAACGAAGTCCTAAATCTTCCGTAAGACGTTCACCCGAGGTCCTATTTTGCTCTGACTTCTTTGACTTGTACATGTGGCGTGTTGACCAGTGCCACATCGACAGTCAAAACATGAATATTTGCCAAAAGGACCCCCAATTTGTATTCCTTCTAAAGTGTAGTCCTTATTTATTTTTTGCAAAAGGAAGAGGAGGCTTCGCTTGCCTTGTCGTGCTGGGCAGCTGCTCGCCAGCACATTAGGTGGTGGACAGGGACAGTGCCCACGGCCAGGGGTGCTCGCACAGGTAGATGCGCGTGGGCCGGAAGGGCGAGACGACGAGGAGCCTTCGGTGCGCGGACCTCCCAGTGGCAGCGCGCGGTCCACTTTGCGGCGGCGTGCAAGCCTCCCAACGGCGGTTCCTCCTGGTGCGCACGAGGTTGGGTAGGGGCGGCGCACTGTCGATTTTGCGGTGGCATGTACCGGCAGCCTGCGCCAAAATAAAATCCCCTCCACGCAGCCCGTCCCCACCTGTGCCATGGCCGGCCGCCGCGCCATGGACATCCCGTCCTCCCCAGCCCGTCCCCGCAGTCTGCCCCGTCCTCCCCAGCCCGTTGTCAGGAGGGGATTCAGGCCCTCTTTGTCGTCCTTCACCCCGATGGTGAAGAACCCGTGGATGGAGACCTTCTACTGCGTGCAGTTCGTCGGCATCAGCGTGGGCGGGGCGCGCGTTCCTGGCGTGGCGGCGTCATCGTGGATTCCGGCAGGTCCGTGACCCGCCTGGCCCGCCCGGCCTACTCCGCTCTGCGCAACGCGTTCCGCACGGCTGTCGCAGGCCTCCGGCTCTTCCCCGGCGGAAGGTGGTGATGGTGCCGACGGTGTCGATGCACTTCGCGGGCGGCGCCGAGGCGGCCTTGCCGCCGGAGAACTACCTGACCCCGATGGACTCCAAGGGGACGTTCTGCTTCGCGTTCGCCGGCACGAACGGCGGCGTGTCCATCATCGGCAGCAGTAGGGCTTCCGGGTGGTGTTCGACGGCGACGGCCAGGGCCAGCGCGTCGTCTTTGTGCCCAAGCGATTCTAAACTTACTGCTAATAGTACTTGTATTAGTCCGACTAAACATCCCTGGGTTAATTAGCGGATAAATGTGCGCCTTTGTTGGTCAGTTTAATTATGAGGGAGTTTAGGTAAGGTGATGGACAAAGAGCCTAGAAATATAATTTGGGGGTCCTTTTCGCAAATATTCATGTTTTGCTAAAGTCATATTGTCGATGTGGCACTGGTCAACACGCCACATGTACAAGTCAAAGAAGTCAGAACAAAATAGGACCTCGGGTGAACGTCTTACGGAAGATTTAGGACTTCGTTGTTCAATTTCAAAGAATAGGGACCAAACTGAAGCCACGCGAAAAGAATTAGGACCGCTGGTGCGGTTTACTCAAACAAAAACGCCCCTCATCTCCCGGCCGGTCCTCCTCCTTCCGCCGGAGCACACCGCCCACCTCCAAGCGAAGGGGCCGGTCCCCCGCCCCACCTCCCTCCCTTTGAACTTTGGGGATTCAAATCCAGACGGGCGTCGTTGATTCAGGTTGGTAAGGAAACCCTAGCCTGCTCGGATTATTCTTCGTTTACTCCCATCTTTATCGGTAGCGTGAGCAACCGTATCCAACCAGATCCCTTCCTTCGTGCTGCTCTTCTTCTCCACGAACGATCGCGGTTAACCCCGTTTAATTCGTAGCAGCAAGATTAATTTCCGTAGAAGAAGATAATTGGGGGCATGCACTATTGCATCTTTGCTTACCTAACTAGCCTGCACTGCTGGGCTGTCCTGACTCCCAAATTCTGCATGTGTTACAATATTAGAATTCCTTCATAAGTATAGCTTATTCAGTAGTCGAGGCCAACATAATAGTTAAACTTAAAATGCTAATCTAACATATAACGCCAGCCCAAAAACTCTGGGTTTCTTTATAACCTATAGTGTTTTCTATAACAAACACCTAATATGGTCTGAAAGCACCCTTTTTTTTTAATATAGTTTTGAGATACTTGTGGCTGAGTGCTAATAATTTCTTATGGGATATTGCCCTTGATGAGCGTTGAATGTTGTTTTACTGTACTGAATATTTCATTATGTCTCCGTAGTTGCTGAAGTGCAAATTAGGCAATGGATCTGGACACAGAGAATCGTCTTGCTTCATTACTCCTTGAAGAAGCACGCAGATTACAGTTAGAGGCTGACAAGGAGGGTGTTCATGCATATCTGCGTAAGCCTAATGTTAGGCATCGTCCAAACTCACGGTTTCTCACAGCCACAGTGCGCGGAGTTCAACAAGGTTAGCATCATGTTTCTTTTTATTGTACTTGTACTGGCCTTCTGGTGTTGATTACCTGATCAAAGCACCTGTACTTATCTGTGTTTTTTGTCGATTAGTTAACCTTTTTTTGTTTACTGCAAACATGTCTTATTTACTGTGTCCTTGTGAAATCTTCTCGCTAGGAGAATCCAGCCAAAACTACTCACGATTGAAGGTTGTTGCATGTTTACAGTTGTGTAGGCATCATGTAGCTTCCTCTTGGGGTGGTTCACTAAATAAGCACCAGACTACTTATAACCTTATAAGTATCGTTGAACTTATATTGCTCATCATATTATAAAAATAAATCATTTAGTTCTCATGTATTAGTTATTAAATTGACACTTGATGTTTGACCGCAGCAAACCGTGTTGTGGAAGTTGATGAAATGTGGCGTGCTAGGGAGAAGGAACTCGAACTTGAGTCTAAGATGAAAAGAAGATATAAAGATCGTAGTGACCCCAGAGGCGAGAAGCGTAAAGGTGACTCGAGCAACCAGAGCTCCAGCTCAAAGATTGAAGAAGGCATAGCTTATAATAGTTCCTACTCAGATCAGGAGGACGGCCTAGGGGATGATGAAGTTGAAAAGTTTCTTCATTCAAGGTCAGTTTAAATGTCCATTAGCTTCTCGATTGAACAATCGGACAATATGTTGGTTGACACCTGACAGACTCTGATCTCCTGCTTTTATGTCAAACATGATGCAGCGTTGCAAATTATCTGTGTGTTTATAGTCGTAGTATACTAGTATTTACATTATTCTGTTGAGGTTGCCATATCCTATTAGGTGATGTTTTTAAGGGGAGGTGATATGTTTAAATTGCGCACATTTCAATCTATTACATATCTGCAGTGTTGTTGACAAAAGGTGTAATTTGATGCTATGTTAGAGTAAAGCGAGGAAGAGGGGCCATTGGCTCTAGGATGGATGAGCCGGGACCATACCTTAAGGCTTCGTTGCATTGTCAAGACAATGAACGTAGCGGTGATACACGTTTGGAAGAAAAATGGGAACGCCGAGTACAAGGTCCAGAGAGGCCGCTTTTTTTGAGATCCAAGTCTCCTGATGATTGTTGGCATAGAGAAAATTTGGACAGGGAGCCATCCAGCTCTGAACCTGACAGGGAAAAGAAAAATAGAAAGGAGAAGAAGTCGGAGAAAAAAGAGAGAAAGGAGAGGAAAGATAAGAAGAAATCCAAGCATCGCCACCATCACAAAAGCCGAAGAAGAAGGGAGTGATGTGCCTTATCGCTGAACAAAAATATGTAGACAAGAAAATGATTGTTGTCATTTTGTCAAAGATGCTGCTAATTCCTGCTATTACTTGTTCACTTGAAATCTGTGTTGTAAAACTCATCCAGCGCACACAAAGCGATATGGTTATTGTACGCAGTGTTCAAACAATGATGATATTATAAGTTGCTCGAGTGTTCTTTCTTTGCCTATAACTTGATTGATACCCAACAAAAATGTTCAACTTTGTTCCTTTGACATGACCAATTTTCACATTTGGAGTAAGCTACTCATGAATAATGGATTTGTCTATGTGGTTCGTTATTTAGAACTGTTCAGGCACTGTCCTAGAAGGAGACATTTGAGCTTTGCTGAAGTTCCTAAAATCGTACAGCCTGTTCAAATTTCTGTTACAGGCTGTGAAGTTCAAATGAGCTAACAGGTTTAGATCTCACTGGATTATCGATTAGAATCCTTTGGACCTATCGTTCGGAGATCTTCTTCACTTGGTACTGTCCATTTTGTGCAATCATGACTGCTTATTTCTGATTTCTGACCAATATTTGTGATTCAGGCTCTGCCATTTGAGTTTTTTTTTCTATCCTTGAAGTTTCTATTTCAACAGATAATGCAGATTTTAACTCCAGTTAATTTTGGTGTACGCCCATACTATAAATACAAAATTCAGCCATACTTGTGATTTTGTTTTAGCGTTCTGTGCCCTGTCCTTTCATGGCAATAACGATGTATGACAGACTGCATTGTATATGTCCTAAAAACAGGTAGTTATATATGCTGCAAACATCAGTAGTTCTCCAAGCAACCTGGTACCCAGAGAGTTCTCCCACAATCCTTCATAGTTGCTATCCATGTAGGTGTTTGGATGCCACCCACTAGTTCAACACCCACGAATAAAAGGAAAAAAAAACATAACATGATTGTTCTTATGCAATGGCACAAATATTTACAGGATTATACAGAACAGAACAAAATCATCATCTAGAGCCTGTCACTTTTTCTGATGGCCGCCGTTCAGTTCGACACAAACCCAGTTATGGACTCTGTACAGTCTTATGCCCGATGTATCAATGGGCATCATTTGCAAAAAAAAAAAAAACAATCTGCAATAACAAATGAACTCATCAGACCAAGTAATCAAAGGCATAATATGCAACTGTCGTAAATATGATTACTAGAGCAAGCATAGCCTACTTGCATATAAACGGTATTAATCAGGCAAGCAGAACGAAATTAATTGATAATCATGCATCAGAAATGACAGAAACCATGCTTCACACTTCACAACAGAAAGGAATTGTGATTGAAGGTCAAAACCGATCAAGCACATATGGAACAATCTGCGCACATAAATTGTTTCATCTGGTTCTAAAATAACAAAACTGCCACTTAGAGTTTGAAGATCTGATATAGCAAAGAAAGTGTTTATTCAGGAAGGTTACCCACGGATGACTATGGTAATGCCATTTAATTTTAGGAAATTCAGACCTTAGCAAGGCCTGTTACTCCCCCTGTATGACAACCTTTACAGTGGGAACTATAAAACTTGGAACTTGTCAATACTCTTGAGAAGTTCAAACATTCTTTGGAACTGGAAGTAAGACTTGAGAAAGACAATACTTTTCTAAAAACATTCTTTAGCTATGGAAGTAGCTATTACCTGTGACAACCAATAAGTCATGGCTAATGGAAACCAAAGGTCATAATCATCAGCCATATATAGTTTCTAAAAACATTGAAGGTTATGTCTGACAGGACTAACATATAGACTTGGGAAAACGTTTTTGTTTGTTTGTTGAGAAAACATAAAGCCTGCATCTCAAGGCACTGAGAGAATAAAGCAATTTACAAGCTTAAGAATAGGCAATGAGAACCAAACATCCAACTACTCAAGACAATGGCCGATGGTCACCAGAAGGGAAAAGTACCAGTTTGATCCAGGTAACACTACTCTATAATCTTTCTAGAAATGTGACACAAAGTTGAAGCAGCTATCTAGTTTGCCAACTTGTCACTACTAAAAACTCTTGACATTTTTATTACAGTTATCTCAACACTAGAGAAATGCATATGCTTCTCCATTAAGTCTGTCATTAGCCTCTTGTTAGTATGGTAGGATGGTTACCCAGAGAAAAACTAAACATGGCCGGTAGTTCATGATCTAGAGCAGAGAGGCCATCAGCAAAATTATTCGCAGTCGCTTGGTTTCACAAATTGTGCAAGAGAAATAGACATAGTATGGCACCAGAATATTCTCCGGTGAAGTATTGGATTTTATGTGATGCAATCTTTCCCAATTCGCAGTAATAAGTTATAAGCAAAGAAACTACAGTGGAAGAATCAGAGCAGATCACCTGCATGAATGAATCAGTGAGGACTCAAAAGGAGATTCAGCCCACGATGAAGGGGCCAATCTCCCCTGCCCGCATGGCGCGGGCGATCTCGTTGGCGACTACCAGGCACGTGACACCCACCGGCGAGGACAGCCCACACCATATCCACTATGTACGCCGCCAGCCCCCACGGCATAGCCATCCTTGCTCTCGCCGTCCTCGTCTTCCCCTTAGCCTATGCTCTGCTGCTGTTGCAAAGGAGGGAAGTCCCCAAATACCTAGCCTCCTGCAATATCTCACGATGACGAGCAAAGATTAGGTCTTGTCGGTGCAAAGAAAATCGCTTCAGTTTCATCAGAGTGATGGAAAGAGGGAAAGAGGGAGGAAATTTGGAAGAATCACAGCGTTACCTTTCGATTCCTGGAAGGGAATTCACCATGCAAGAACCGGAGCAACCTCGAAGCAGCACCGAACCTTTAACCATGGCAGGGGATTAGGATCATGTGTAGCATCATTCAGCACGAAATCCCATCATGTTTTTCTGCTTCAACAAGTGGGACTAAATTAAACAGAGATGAGGAGGGATTTCACTACCTCTTCTTTCCTCTTCCTTGCGCCTCCCACCTGGCAACCAAAGCTGAAATCCTGAGAAGAACCAAGAAGTTTATGTGTTCAGCTTTTCTTTGGATCCAGAATACTTAAATGCTCTCTTCGCCCACTTAAGCAGACGTCTAGAGTTGATGGAGAAGCACGACTGTGCCACCAGACGCAGGGCACTGGCATTCAGTAACTCCACCACCAATTCCTTGATTAGTAGGCAACTAAGAAGTAGTTTTCTTCTTGCTTTTTCCCATCTTCTTGCCTTCCATTCCACATCACCTGTCGCCGTCGAATCCAGCCAAGTATGCCGTTCAAGAAGCACACCTACCTTACACGAACAAACTGGAGATGGCCACGTGGGACCCCCGCTACCGGTTGTCGAAGGGGAAGCTTTATCCAGTCATTTATCGGTGGGATTAGTACAAGATTGAGGAGGTAGCAGGATTAGGATTTGGATAAGTGCGTCACAAGGGATTAGGAGCCAAGGGATTCCATAATTGCGTATAAGCGAGGAGGTCTTTGACAGTTTTTGCTCATGAAAATGAAAAAGAGGTCATTGATAGTGACAGACATTTTTTTAGAGTGGTGTCACAAGGCCACGGATACTGCCAGCTACAAGAAAGGAGCATGTTCTAGGAAGTTTTTTGTGCCTTAATCTATCTCATGTAGGAGTTGATCTTTAGTTGTGGGATCTCGGTCAAGATTTGATGACATGAGCCGAACCGTATCTGCAAGCTGTGCACGCTTGGATGCATGACAAGATGGTTATCAATATTCTTTTGGAAAACGATTTGCGTTGTTAGATTGACTAGTTCCTGATTCACTGAAAACAACACATCACACATCATTCTTATTCATTCCCAGGGAAATGTTCTGTTTATCTGTTTAATCCATCATTTCTTATTCATTCCCCATATGCAATGATGCATACGTCCACGCAACAGAACACAAGCAAAGCCTAAGCACTCCACCTGTTGGTGGCCCAAGAGCACACCGACGCCGAGAGCGGCACCTCCTGCCCGCACACGATCGGCAGCCGCGCGGCGACCTGCGACAGCATGAACGTCCGGCACCCCGGGAACGCCTCCTCTTCCTGCTGATGCTTTCCTCCCTCGACGCCCAGCCCCCTGAACATGCTGTCCAGCATGTGCCCGATGGCCGGACACTTGCACCGGGGATCCTGCACGGCGGCGAGCTGCTGGCAGCACTCCAGCCGGACAGATTCCGCCACCCAGTCGCTGACGCACTTGCGTGCCAGGTACGCCCGGCAATGCGGCAACGCGTAGGCCGGGAAGGCCTGCCCTGACAGGCACGCCGCCGGGTCCTCTGGCCGCGGACGTGGCCGCGGGATGAGCCAGCCGTGGCGGTCCGCCGTCGACGATGCCGCGAGCATGGACAGGAGGATGAACACGGGGAAGAGCCACTTAGTTGGTGCCATCTCTGAAACTGAACTATTCTGACACATCAAGACATACATATATACACGAAGAAATTGAGTTTGCAAGGAACCTTTTTCACCTCTTTTTGAAAAGGAAAACGTTATACGATAGATCTTGTTGGCGAGATCTCGGAGATGGGTTCCGATGAGGCTGGGCTTGGTTCTTTGTATGGCCTAATAAAATGTAAAAACATCCAGCCGAAAATCTAAATCAACCTCCAAAAAGAAAATAATCAAAACAATGAAAAAAAGGCAAACATTCTCAAAATCTCCAAATGTCTCCCGATGAATGACTTATTTATAAATAGCAGACGTTTCTACAACTTGACTAAACATTTACCTACTGTTGCCTACTGTTGATGGTGTTCATGATCATAATTTGAATTTCGCGGCGATTTCGGAGGCGGGTAGACGTGATTTTCCTGTGCATGTCCATAACCACTTATGTGGTGGTTATGAACATTTGCATTGTTCCATCCGTGTTGGTGGCATCCTATTTGGTGTTGAATCAAATTCTATAGATGTGTTGAAATGTTTGGATGGTGAGTGACGAGGGGTGTCCTCGGCAATACCCATAATTGAGTACCTAGGGTTAGATTTATGTGGTAGAGAACGCGTAGTGTTAGTAGAATCATCGGCTGACAAGCGGGATTTACCCAGGTTCAGGGCCCTCGACTGAGGTAACACCCCTACTTCCTGTATGTCTGTATTGATTGTGGAATATGCTGCGGTTATAAGGGTCTAGCAAGGGTTTGATGTCGCTAGGGTTTGGTCGTTCTGGTATTGCGTGTCCTTGATCGGCCACCCTCCCAGCCTTTATATAGTGGGTTGGGTCTCGGGTACGTAACCGACTAGGTTTTACAGATAAGGAAACTCATAACCGACTATGCCTAACATGGGAAGCAATCTTCATCCTGGGCCTCCCTTGTTGGGCTTCATTGGACTGTCGACAATTGGACTTTAGTCATCACGTGCATCAGGTACCCTCATGGTAGGGTACCCGTTTGGTATAACCTCGTCACTAGCCCCCGAGTGCTTGGCTGACTCGAAGAATCAGGCATGGACTCACTCGATAGTGCACGTCCCATGCTTATGCCTATGCTTTATGTTTCATATTTAATTTTTGACTGCGATTTTGTGTTTTGACAAAGGATTATAGCTTAGTAGGCATGGGTTTACTCGACGAATCAAGACCAGTTAACTGCACATTTGGGAAAAACCTTACTAGCTTTCAATCAAATTCGAGTCCTTGGGCTCGAACCTGGAACATACTGGATAGATTCGACTCAGGCCGTTGAGGTCTTACTGAATCGTTCCGCAGTTTTTATTTGCTACCTAGCGCGTCCGCCAGGATTTTCATCATGTCTGCTGACACGGAAAATTTAAGGACTAGCACTGCCGGAGTGGTCCTTAGCCCTGCTCGACTGATCGGCGGGTCTGACCTTTGCATTTTTCGTATGCAGCATCTGAAACATCATTGATTGACGTAATTCAGGAATTCTTTTGACTTTTTGCTTTTTTGCTTTTTTGCTTTTAGACTGAGTTGAGTCACCACTCGACTGACCCTTTTTTGCTTTTGAATCTATCGGGTGCGCGGCAGCGCTCCCGATGGGAGTAGCCCCCGAGATTGTGCTTTATTACTTGTAATGGAGGATAATCTCAAATTCATTATATCCTGCGTATGCTAGTCGAAGAAATTTTTGATATGCGCCCGATGGGAGTACTATAATATACTCGGTAGAATATCGAGTGTATAACGTTACCTTTAGTCGTACGTCATGTTTTTGCTTAGTCGAAACACTTCTCAACTACCATTCTTTGCCTTAACGATTTGCTCGATGGATGACGTCATGCATGACGTTTGTGGCGTGCGCGCAGAACTTTGACAAGACATATCTGTGTGGGCTCGCTGTCAGAGTTTGACCACAGAGGACGCCGCTTCAGTTCCGATTTGACCGGACGCAGCGAAATTTTCGCCACGTAATAATAACTTCCTCGTTTTGCGTGTGTAGTGGGCGGCGTGGCCTGCGACGTTGTTATCCAAGCACGCCACGTGTCTCGCAGATTGCGCACGGACGGCTGGGATCGCTTTGCGCGGTTAGGTAAATATAGATCTCTTTTCCGCAGGATTTTTACCCTGCCATTTGCCTTCTCTGCTTCCCTCTCGTCTCCCTCCTTGCGCCCTTTCCGCCATTGCTGCTACTCCTCAAGCTCATCGCTGCTCCTTGCGTGGTCATGGCGCCGAAGAAAAGAGGTGCTGTCGCCCCCTCCTCCTCTGCTGCCGACGCAGGGAAGAAAGGGAAAGAAGATGCGGCTGCCGCGACGAACCCGCCGCTGCTTTGAAGAAGGTCTCCGGTGACTGGGCAAGATCAACAGTCACCGAGAAGAAACTGTCGTCCTATCGACAGAAGGGTCTGCTGCTGCCGGCGGACCAAGTTGCGGCTCGTGCTTCATCGAACAGGGAGGTACTCCCTGAACCTCGCGCCGGTGAGCGTGTTTGTTTTGCGAAGTTTTTACCCTGCGGTTTCTCTCTTCCTCTGCATGATTTTGTGCGTGGACTGCTGTACGCCTACGGGGTACAGATTCACCACCTTACCCCCAACAGCATTTTGCACATTGCCTGCTTCATGGTTTTGTGCGAGTGCTTTTTGGGGGTATACCCTAGTTGGGCACTGTGGAAGTCAATCTTCCAAGTGCGCCACATGTGCAGAGGTGGACGCCCATGCCCAATCGGTGGGTTTGGGATCCAGGTGCGGAATGACTGCCACAACTTCAACCTGAAGACAGTCGATTCTGCACAAGGCTGGAGGAGCAAGTGGTTCTATGTCAG
Source organism: Poa pratensis (assembly GCA_947311845.1). Lineage (NCBI taxonomy): Eukaryota > Viridiplantae > Streptophyta > Magnoliopsida > Poales > Poaceae > Poa > Poa pratensis. Next base: position 88,340,778 of record CAMZMU010000052.1, on the reverse strand, counting down.
CGTCGACCAGGAGGTGGTCCCTGCTTTTTCGATTGGGAAGCCTCTGCTGAAGACGAAGGCTTGGGACCATCAACTCTCGACTGAGGAGATGGAGGAAGCCGCACCTCTTGTGGAGAGAGTTGGTGAACTGCTTGGCACTGTCACCGGTGTCCAGTTGATCAGCACCTTCGTCAAGCTGCGGGTGTGGCCCCTTCGTTTCCGAGTCAATCCTATGTGGCGATACGAGGGCCCACTCGACGCTAGTAGGATGAGCGCTGTGGAGTTGTCGCCCAAGGAGCTGGATACCCATGTGAAGGGGATCACCAGCATCAAGGCTGACGAGACAATCAACTTCAACTTCCCACACTCTCCGTATGGTCTAGACAATGTCTTGCCCGAAGTAAGTATGAACTTTCTCGTAGTTTTCTCAACGTTCAACTATGCTAGATTTTTGGCGACTGTATTTATGACTGCGGTGCCTTTCTTTTGATATGCGCAGGGCCACTCGACGGTCTCCACTCTGCCCCCTTTACATGCGGCAGGACCCTCTTTGGAGGCGGAGCTACAAGATGAAGTCAAGCTGCCCGTGTCTGAAATCCCTTCCGCCCACACCCCACCTGTTGGTGTTGTGGAGGAGGCAGGGAAAGGAGACGAAGAAGAAGAAGTAGAGCAAGTAATGGAGGATGCCGCGCGCTCGACTGAGCCCGAGGCGAGCACTCGTCGTGTCAAACGCCAGCGTACGATTCCTTCTGATTCTTCGAGCAGCGAGTCCAAGGAAGATGATCTGCAAGATGATGGCAACTCGGGTACATCCCCACCTGCCCAGACCTCTCCCCTGGCCGCTCCTCCTTTGGCTTCACTTCCTCCAGCAGCCTCGAGTAGGGCTACTCGCTTTGGAGTTCTGCGCATTGGTGCCGAACCCGATTCTGACGAGCATGAGTCTGAGTATGTTCCCCCTTATGCTATCTTTTGCTTTTCTACTTGCATTTTCATGATGTTTGTCTTATGCTATTGTTTATCTTTTGCACAGGGCCATGGGCGGACAGCTATCTCCTCGCGCAACCGCCGCTGTCTCGACTGTGGTTCCACCTAAGACCACTCCAGAAGCCGCTCCGACCACTGCTGACGTGGCGACTGCTGAAGTGACTAAGGCTAAGGCTACTGTGCCTCCGGTTGCTGAAGCATCCTCCTCGAAGCCCAAATCCTAGACTGAACACGTAAGCTTTCTTCTCTGGACTCCGCACTCGAGTATTTTTGCAAGTAATAAATGCGATTTGTTTGCATTTTGTAGCCGATCTTTGCCAATCTGGCCACCTGGGGCCAAGCTTACGTCCAGATGGAGCAAGAAAGGGACTCTCTCTGCTCTAGGTCGACTGAACTTGCCAGTAAGTTTTGCTAATTTGTGACAAAGTTCAATCTGCTTTGGTTTTCTGTTTATAGTTAAGTTGTCTATGCTTAACTCAGGTGACAAGAAATCAGCTGAGAAGCAAGTGGAGAACCTGGAGAAACAGGTGAAGGACATGGAGGCGCAGCTTACTGCCCAGCAGGCCAGCTCGAAAAAGGCACTTGAAGATGCTCAAAGTGAGGTTGCGCTTCGCGAGAAAGAGTATGTTGGACGCCTCTCGACCCTCGCTCGAGTTGCTGGAGTTTACTGGAAATTTTCTGTCAAACATCTTCTTTTTAGTTTTGAGTGCTTTTCGCTGATATACTGCTTGTCTGACTTCTTTTTGAAGGGATTGTTGGCATCTCCACTCCGAGAGATATGGCAAGTGGACCTTTACCACTCGACCAGGCTGTCTCAGAGCTGGAGTCCGCGATTGCGAAGGCAAAGGGTACTTTGACCAGCCTGACGAGCACGCTTGGCGTCGTTCACTCGGAAGTGCTCCCAGCTGACGCGGTTCCTGCGACTGCACAAGGGTTTGCTGATGCCCTTGGTCCTGGCTCGTCCACCATGGCGGAGTTTGCTCGTGATCTTACGGTACACGGCTCAGAGTACACTCTCAAGCTTCTACTAGGACACGGCGTAGTGGCCGAGTATGAGTCCGCTATGACTGACTTCCCCAAAAAGCCAGATGGGAAGCCAGTTTCTTTCAAAGGTGTTAACGACATAGCGGTGCGACTGGCCGAGGCCTGCATATCTACCATGGAGCGTAGATCGGCTGCAATTACTGCTCAGTCGCAGGCGCGTAGGACTAGGTCTGAGTCTATGTCACGCGCTTAAGACATCTGCTCATTTTATGGCTTGTAAATATAACTCACACCAATCAAGTGTGCTTTTGCTACTCCTTTTGCGAACGAATGTTATGATATAAGTACTTGTTCTTGTTTTGAGTGTTTTCTTTTGCATCACTTTGATTTGTATCCTTCTCTGAATTTTCATGTTTATGATCTGGACAGCCAGTTGAACATAACTCGGCCGGGTCCTCACAACCCTGGGTTGATACTGGATCGCCTACTCAAGTAAAAAATGACGCCAGGGTACTAGCTTTTGCGAAGAAGCGGGTGGTGCAACTGACTCAAGAGCAAAAAAATGCCCAAACCAAATTGAAAATACTCAAGGGGATGCTAGCTTTTGCCACCCAACGAGAAGATTATGTACTTGGCGAAATAGAGATCGTGAACAGTCAACTTGACGGTAAGGATCATTCTTTTGCTTGATGCGTTTAGCTGTGGCATCTCTGTCTTGCCTGCCCTGGACTAATACTTGATCACCTGCAGTTTTTGTTCTTAGTTTCAAAGAAGAAGAAGAATGCGTCCAAGAACGCTTGGATAATGCGACTGACGATCCGACTACTGGCCGTCAGCACTTTTGGTTGGACAGATATCACGCCTGCAAGCTTGCTACTCTGAAAGATCGAGTGTTTCACAGCGCGATCTTACTCGAGCGATGCAGGGCAGCATTTTTGTGTATCAACCACTACCTGTTTCCAAATGGGATACAGCCGCAAGGGATTCATGCTTTGGTTGACCTTTTTGGCTCTATAGATTCTATCCGGGAGGCGATAACTCGAAGAGTTGTGCTTGGAGCAAATGCTGCTCTGGCCTATGTCCGCAGTCGGAAGCCGACTCTGCAGATTCATCCTCCTGCGATTGGCTCGCAGCTAGATCAGTTGTGTTTAGACGGGACTGTAGCTGCGGCTAACACACTGGTGGAGCGTTTTTATGATCAGATCGTTGGCTCTAACCTGCCCATGAAGGATGAGCCCATGTAAATGTGATAATTTGTATAGCAGAGTGTATAAAGATGCGCAGCCCCCAAGCCTGCCGAGCGGGTGTGTGTGAAAAAATGCTTATTTATTTATGTAATTACCCAGCCCCCGAGCCTGTCGAGTGGGTGGTATGAGGTAATATTTTTCTAACGTATGTATCTTCCAGCCCCCGAGCCTGTCGAGTGGGGTGTGTGAGATAAACATTTTTTCTAACTTATGTAATTTGCCAGCCCCCGAGCATGTCGAGTGGGGTATGTGAGATTAGCTTCGCGCTGGTTTACTTTAAGTTGTTTCTGTATCTTGAGTAATCGAATTATACTTTGAAAATATAACTTTTGTTACCACTTTGGTTTGAGACCCAGCCCCCGAGCACTCGGGCGTGGCTGAGTTTTTGCTGGTGAAATTAGGGCCCAGCCCCCGAGTACTCGGTGGGGTGTGATTTTGTTATGATTTGTGAGAAAGATTTTACGATCCAGCCCCCGAGGCTTCGGATATGGAGACATAAGAAAATATGCGAACAACTCATAGAGGAACATTCTTCTTTATTCCAAATATAGACCAGCAAGCCGCCTCATTAAAAACCTTCCAGTCCCCTTAGGTACCCTGGTAAGGGAAAGAGTGCGTCTCAAACCTGCTGGCCGTTTGACATTGTGCTCTATTACATTTATCGACTAGAAGTCTAAGCGTAGAAGGGACGCAAGTGCGCCACATTCCATGGGTTATTTGATATCTCTCCTGTCTTCGCGTGCTTTAGTCGATAAGCTCCACCATCGATGACCTCCGTAATGATGAAGGGTCCTTCCCATGGAGACGCAAGTTTGTGCACCTTCTTCTGCTTCAGTCGAAGTACCAAGTCTCCTACAATGAATGACCTTGTACGCAGTGGACGACTGTGGTAGTTGCGGAGATCCTGCTGGTAGACAGCTGTGCGAGCAAGCGCCGTGTTGCGTGCTTCTTCGAGTAAGTCGGCAGAATCTTCGAGTGACTCGTTCGCGTCATCTTCGTCGTATACTTCAACTCGGGGTGCACCGAACTTTACCTCTGGTGGCAGTACTGCCTCTGCGCCATAGACCATAAAGAACGGTGTGAATTGGGTCGAGGCGTTCGGAGTTGTGCGTAAGCTCCATAGTACCGCGGGGAGCTCATCGACCCAGGCACCCGCAACCCTTTTGAGTGGTACCAACAATCTTTTCTTGATGCCCGCGCATACTAGACCATTGGCCTTTTCGACTTGCCCGTTGGACTGTGGATGTGCCACTGAAGCATAGTTGAGCGTGATGTTCCATTCCTTCAGAAGGAACGAAACTCCTCGGCTGTGAAGTTTGTGCCGTTATCTGTGATGATGCTGTTTGGAACGCCAAAACGATACACGATAGATCTTATGAAATTGACTGTGTAGTGGCAGTCGAGCTTGTGATTGGGACTGCTTCGATCCACTTCGTGAATTTGTCCACTGCCACCAGTAGATGAGTATGTCCTCCAGGCGAGGATTTTTTGTGTGGTCCGACCATATCAAGCCCCCACTAGGCGAAAGGCCATGCCAATGGTATGGTTTTTAGTGCCGATGCGGGTGCATGAGGTTTGGTGGCGAATTTCTGACACCCGATGCACCTTTTGACTATGTCCTCCGCGTCTTTGAGTGTGTGGGCCAGTAAAACCCTGCTCTGAAGGCTTTGGCTACGAGTGGTCGACTGCTGGCATGATGCCCGCAGGTACCTGCATGTATGTCACGAAGTATTGCTTTGCCATCCTCGAATTCTATGCATCTCTGAAACATACCTGAGACGCTGCGTTTGTATAACTCACCGTTGATTATGGTGTATGCCTTGGATCGTCGAGTGACTCGTCGAGCGTCTGTTACGTCTTCTGGTAGCTCGTCGCGGAGCAGGTATGCTAAGAAGGGTTGAGTCCATGCTGGTATTACCTGATCACCATGACATAGGAGTACTTCGACTGGCGGATCCTCTGAACTAGGCGCTTTGCTCTTGGATGTGGCAGTCGAAGTGGGCTGAGGCCGCTGTTCCTTGATGGACCTGTGCTCAATGCGCTCCAAGAAGACACCTGCTGGAATTTGTGCTTTTGTTGAACCGATGTTGGCTAACCTGTCTGCTTCTTTGTTGCTTTCTCACCCAATATGCCGTAGCTCGCATCCGTCGAATCCACCCTCCAAAGTGTTGTAGAGGTCTCGATATGCATCATGTTGTCAGCTATGGCATCGCAAGCTTTCATCGTTTGTTGCACGACCAGGTTAGAATCACCATAGATCATCAGTCGAGTGCATCCAGTGCCTTAGCCATTCGCATGCCGTGGATCAGGCCTTCGTACTCTGCTTCGTTGTTGGACGGGAACTCGAAGTCCATCTGCAGGACGTAGCAGAGTTTGTCGCCTTTAGGTGATATGAGTTTGACGCCTGCACCTGCGCCTTCGTTTTCCTTGGACCCATCAAAGTACATTGTCCAGGAGTTAGATACATCAGGAATTCCTGGCAGTTGAGCTTCTATCCACTCGGTTGTGAAGTCAGGTAAGACTTGTGCTTTGATGGCCTTTGGGTGGTCATATGTGATTCCGAGTGGCCCTAGCTCGATGAGCCATTTTGCTACACGCCCAGTTGCATCAGGGTTTGTGAGGATATCTCCGATTGCAGATTTGCTGATCACCGTTATCGGGTGTTCTGTGAAGTAGTGGCGCAGCTTCCTAGATGTCATGAAAACAACGTATGCTAGCTTTTGAAAGTGCGGGTACCGCTGTTTGGACGGGGATAGGACTTCGCTGACGTAGTAGACTGGTCTCTGCACACTCTGGGCTTTTCCCTCCTCCATGCGTTCGACTACCAAGACTGTACTCACCACTCGATTTGTAGCCGAGACGTACAAGTACAATGGTTCCTTTTCTCTAGGTGCCGCTAGTATTGGAGGATTTGTGAGGATTCGCTTGAGATCGACGAAGGCTGTTTCAGCTTCTTCTGTCCACTCGAACTTGTCTGCCTTCTTCATCAGTCGATAGAGTGGTAGCGCCTTTTCCTAGCTTGCTGATGAAGCGACTGAGTGCTGCCACTCGACCTGCTAACTGCTGCACCTCGTAAAGCTTCGTAGGCCTTTGCATGGTAAGTATGGCCTGTATCTTTTCCGGGTTTTCTTCTATTCCGCGTGCCGACACCAAGTACCCCAAGAGTTCTCCGGCTGGAACGCCGAATGTACACTTATCTGGATTGAGCTTGATGTTGTAACTCTTGAGATTGTCGAAGGTTTCTCGTAGATCTGCGAGTAATGTGCTTTCCTCCTTTGACTTGATAACTATGTCGTCTACGTATACTTCGACATTATGACCAATTTGCTTCTTCAGGCAGTTTTGCATCATACGCTGGTACGTAGCACCTGCGTTCTTGAGCCTGAAGGGCATTGTGGTGTAGCAATATACTCCGAGTGGAGTTGTGAACGCTGTTTTTTCTTCGTCTTCGACTTTCATCCGTATCTGGTGATACCCCGAGTATGCATCCAGAAAGGATAAACGTGCGCATCCTGCGGTGGAGTCGATGATCTGATCGATTCGTGGAAGTGGAAAGTGATCCTTTGGAAACACTTGTTAAGCCCTGTGAAGTCTATGCACATTCGAAGAGCTGTTGTTTTCTTCTTCTCGATGAGCACGGGTTGGCCACCCAATCTGATTTCTTGATTTCTCGAATGAAGTTTGCTTTGAGTAACCTGTCGACTTCTTTTCTATGGCTTCTCTTTTGGGACCGGAGACACGACGTGTTGTTTGCTTAACTGGCCTAGTGCCTGGAGTAAGTTGAAGAGAGTGCTCGGCGAATTTCCTGGGAATACCTGGCATGTCGGCTGGACACCATGCAAATATATCCCAGTTCTCACGGAGAAATTCGACGAGCGCGCTTTCCTATGAGGGAGGTAGGCTTGTGGACACCCTGACTGTCTTTGATGGGTCAGTCGGGTGGACTTGGTGCTTCCTTATGTCATCCGTGGCGCTGAACGCTCTGTCGACTGCTTGCTTCTTGTGCTCAGGCATGAGTGTATGATCATTGGTGAGTGAAAGATCTGCGAAAGTTTGCTCCATACCGAACATCTCCGAGATCTTGCTAAAATCTCGGTCGCAAGCGTCGGATCTTTGGAAGTTTCCATTGACTGTGATGACTCCCTTGGGTCCTGGCATCTTCAACTTGAGGTATGCATAATGCGGTACTGCCATGAATCGAGCGAACGTCGGGCGTCCAAGTATGGCATGGTACTGTGATTTCCAGTCGACGACTTCGAACTCAATCGATTCCGTTCTGAAGTGACTTGCATCGCCGAACGTAACATCGAGCTGTGTTGTTCCTTTGGGGAGAACAGCTTTGCCTGGAACAATGCCATGGAAGGTGTTTGTGGACTCGGTTAGGTTTTCGACTGACCTGTTCATCCTGCGAAGCGTGTCGGCGAAGATGATGTTGATGCCGCCGCCTCCGTCCATGAAGACCTTGGTCATGGCGTATCCACCAATCTGAGCGTCGAGTACCAGGGCGGCGTGACCTGGTCGATAGACTGATGGTGGGTGGTCCTCCGTGTGAACATGATGGGAGTCTCGGATCCCCTCAGGAATTCTGGCACGACTGGTGGTGCCATGACTGCCATGTTGACATGTCGAGTGTGCAACTTCTGCTGCCTGTTAGAGGGACGCCCTTTTTGGATCATGTACATCTGTCCCTGAGGCTTCGGGTACTGATCTTCTGCTACTTGTGGTATGTATTGTATGGCTCCTGCGACTTGGCTTCCTGCACTATGCTGTGGTGGCGCTGGGAGTGCCGGGACTGGCTGTGCTGGTGGCGCTGCGGCGGGGACTGGCTGAACAGTCGATGGTGCAACCCTTCTGACTTTCATCATGTAGTCTATCGCCATTTGGTCAAATTCCCTGCAATTCCTCATGGTGTGATTGGAGATTAATCTTCCATCGTCTCCCTTGAATAGGTGGAATCTGCAATAGTCATCCATCTTCTCCTCGAATGTCCTTTCTGGCCGCGTGTCTGTGCGTCTGCGCCACTCTTGCCTCCTGTAGTTGCCAGTGCGCTGGTCGCGATCTCTGCTGTCACGGTGATCGTCGGTTCGACTGTCGCGACGGTCATCGCTTCGTCCATCGGACGATTTTTGTTTCGACTATCACGACGCTCGTCTGGTCGTCTGTCATCTCTGGCTTGATTATCCTGTGGTTGGGAAAAACCAGCCGCCATGAATTTTACTCTATCATCATCGTTGTAACGATTTTTGCATTTGCGTCGTCTATCATCTCTGTAGCTATCGCGGTGATCTCGACCATCTCGGCGATCCTCACGATCGCGCGGGGAGACTGGGCGTTTTGCCCTTACATAATCTTCTCCATCTGCCCACTCGGTTGCTATTTTCATGAGCTCGGCCATGGACTTTGGCTTTTGGCGACCGAGTGCCACTCTGAAGTCCTCCGAAAGACTCCCTGGGTGAAAACATCCATATCTCTGTCTTCGGAGATTGTGCCTACTGAGTTGCGGATGGCTGTCCATCGCCTAATGTATGCTCTGAGCGACTCGTCGGACCTCTGTGTGCAAGCCCTTAGCTCTTCGAATGTCTTAGGCCGTTCGCACAGAGGGTCGAAATATTTGATGAAGTCCTCCCGGAAGTGCTCCCAGGAGTCGTATGATGCTTCTGGTAAAGCTTTGAGCCAGTCGCGAGCTGTGCCCTCGAGCATCAGCTGTATGTATTGTAATGTTGTTGTAGTTTTCCCCTTTGATACACGACTGCTAGCTTGTAGTCCTCGAGCCAGCCTGATGGCTCCTACCTGCAGTTAAACTTTGGCGTTGTTGGTAGCCCGAACTTTTTGGGCATCCTGGCCTCGCGGATGCGTCGAGTGAAGCATCGAGCTCCGCAGGGTCCTGTGTCGCGATTGTCACCTGAATCGCTGCTGTCAGATCTTCTGGATCTGCTCCGTGTTCGGCGGCGACTCGAGTCTCTTCTTGCGCTGCTCCTGTGAGGGCTGCGACTGCGATGATCTCGCGATGTGTGACGTGAGCGGCTCCTGCTGCGCTCTTTGTTCTTCCCTGTCTGGAGTCCTTTTGCTGCGAGTGCAAGCGCCTTCAACTGCTGTTGATGTGCCTCTGCCGCCGGGTCACCTGCTGGAGGTGTTGTTGCCTTCAGGTAAGCCCCGATTGAGAGCAAGGCACCTTCGGCTGTCTTGGGTACTAGCACTCCCTCTGCGTCCAGCGTCATGAACGAGTGTTCTAAGTTGCGAGTTGTTGAGATATGCCCTAGAGACAATAATAATTAAGTTTATTATTTATCTCCATGTTTATTATTAATGTTTGTATCTTTATGCTACAACTGTATTGGGTACTTGTGTAGCAAATACAACGTATGCAAGAGGAAAACCTCCGATACACGTGTAGAGATATGAACGGAAAAAGAGTTCCTGGTCTTGTCTCTAAGACTAGCCTATCTTGTTGCTCGATGATGTGTTTTCCTGATCATGGACTTTGTATAAGTCATTCAACTATAGGAGTGGATTATCGGAATGATAATCGCACTGAACCGACCCACCGTATGATCTTGCTATGAGACAAATCGTCAACGATGAAATAGCGATTGATCATCTATTTAGTTATCATTAGCTAGATCCCTATGCTATGAGAATATCTTGTGACCGCTTATTCGACATTCGAGCTTTGATTTCCATCAAACGTCTTGCAGTAACATGGGACTATGATAGGTGGCTTTTGGGCTTGAACTAGAATATGTATTGGAACAGAGATCGTTCAAGAATGGCACTTACTCCTCCAGACGATGGAGAGATACATCCTCTAGGCCATCTCAAGTATTGTTGTTGTCACCCAATCGTCTGGCCAGACACAAGCGTGATTTATCACGGGACAACATATATACGGAATGAGAAAAGAGAATGATGTTGGTACGAGAATAATATGTGTTATGATCAAAGGGTTTGATCACACTAGAGCACATTGTCTCAATCTCGAGATATCATTGGTATCGTGCACGTAAGGGGATTAAGCGTAATGGTTAACGCACAGGTTCTGTTGTTCATTCACAACACAAGGGTGCCAGTACGAATGCCTAACCCACTGCTGGTTATTGTTTGGTAAGCTCCCAAACAATACTTTGTGATTGCTGAACCTTTCGGGTCACACGCTTAAGCTGTAGGTCAATCTTTGATTGAGAGTAAAGATGTAGTTTTAGTGGGAATGAGATTGTGTCGGAGTGGCTCCGATGTCACTAGGATTTGTTCCGGTGAATTATAAGTTAGAGAGAATGCGGACATCTAATGTCCCGGGATGATTTCTATCATCAGCGGATTTAATCCGAGTGCTTATGAAGAAGGAAATATTGTTCCGATGTTTTGTCGGCGGATACTAGGTATCCCGGTTCATATAAATATGAGTTATATGATAAGTAATTAATTCCGGGAATTTTCTGTAAAAGGAAATATTCATTTAGGAATTAATTAGACGAAACAATTAATTATTTATTTATTAATAAAGGAATAATATTAATAGGCCCACCAAGGTCGTGGTGGGCCAAGGCGCCGTAGAGGGGGAAGTTCCCCCCATGGCCGAAACCCTAATGGGCCACGTGGCCCATGGGGGGGAAGGCGGCGGCTTGAGGCGGTGGGAGGGGGAGTCCCCCTCCAATCCGAGTTAGAGGTGGGGGAGGTCTCCTCCCCCCTTTCCTTCTAGGGTGAGGCGGTTTGGGGGGAGGAGTCCAACTCCTCCACCCAATCCGAGTTGGGGTGGGGGAGGGTCTCCTTCCCCCCTTCCTTGTTTGGGAAAGGCAGGTTTGGAGGGAGGAGTCCTACTCCTCCCCCAATCCGAGTTGGGGAAGGGGAGGGACTCCTCCCTCCCTTCCTTGGCCGGCCGGCCCAAAGGGGAAGGGCTTGGCCCCTTCCCCAAGTACCTCCACCCCTTGGCCTCCTTTATAAGCAACCCCAAGCCCCTAGGGTTTGACATACAAGTTTGCCTTCGTGCAAGTTCTCTCTCTCTTGTAGATCTCATGTGTTGAGAATTAGACGTCTCTAATCTTCTCATATAGATCTAATCTAGTTGATTAGATCTACCACCTAAACTACGCCGCAAGGCTGACTCTCTTCACCACGTGCTAGTAGCTAGGCGGTGAACGCACGGGGTGGGTTGACACGGTGTATGTGTGGATACCGCTAGAGCGGGATTTGCGCAAGTAAGTTCCTTGGACAACGGAACAACTTCATCAAGGTCTACATCAACGACGACGTACGGCAACAATCTCACCTCCCGGCGTGGACGTGAGATTCTTCATCAGGCTTCACCGACATCTACTTCGACAAACACAAGATCTTCCGCAAGCGTGTTTGTAAGTATTCTGGATCATCGCATTATGGGGTGCAACGTACCTTCATAGAATAGATCTTGGCGGTAAGGTTACGGATAAATTTTAAAGTTTTCCCCGCAACCCAATAGTGGTATCAGAGCCGATCTATGCGTTGGTATGATTTGATCTAGAGCACCAGTTGGTGTGAGCATTGCATGGTTCTTGCATTAAGTTTATTTTAGTTGCTTCCCAAGAAGTTGTGCATCATATTCCATGGCAGTATTGGCAAGATCTTTACGAACTTCTGGCTATCCGAGGACCTTCCGGCTGCTCCTAGTATGCTTGTTGGCGCCAACGATGTGCTTCAGTAGCTTCGGGTCTATACCCTTAGTTGTGGACGTTGATGTATATACGGATTGGGCCTGAGGGTTGGACGCCTCACGGGGGTCACGCGCACATGTGATCGTTTAGATTGGGGTTCTGCAACGTTTTCGTAATGTTGGGATCTCAATCACCCCGCAATGTTAATCTAGCAACTAGCCTAAACGTGCTTCAATACGTAGGTAGTGACGGTAATTCCGTAGAGCCTACAAAGCCACGTAAAACTTGCAAACAAAGCGTTAGATACGTCTAACTTGGTTTTGCAGGATTGTGTGCATGTGTTTTGGTATAGCTATTTTGTTACGGTGTCTTAACATGATGGTGGGAGCCAAAACAATTGATCGAGTTCGTCATCGACAATCAAGCGAAGAAGAGTTCATCGTGGAGACCGGGAGGAGGCGCCGGCATTGGGTCGGCGACGTGTACTTGGCGATTTTCGGATATGGTAATTTTCCTTCGGGAATTTTGCCATGACCGGGAACAATGAAGATGGTGATCCTCAAGGACGAGCGCCAAAGGACTTCCGAGAAATAACAAAGGCTATACCAAAGCACATGAATTATTATTAATTACCTGTGATGTTTATCCTTTGTTGTTTGCACCTTGATTGCGCAGTAGTCGTTTATTAGGGTGAATCCTCAAATAAAATCAAGGAGATCGTGTTCTTACCAACCGTGGCACCGTCAAACCGGATGCTTGTTGCCGTACGACCTGTATCCAGGAGTAATGTGTACCAAGGGTTCGGGAGGCGGGCGCGAAACGTTCCAGCAGCCAGTGTCGGTTGGTTGTCTTGACGTCCAGGCATAACTAGTTATGAGTTCGGAACACATCCGTCGAAAGACGAACAGGAGTTGTAGCTGCTGCAATTAGCATAGTGCTTACCGGTTGGCCGACGGACATGACATGTATCCATGCTTGCTTCGTAGGGCAATCGGATCCTGAATCACTTAGTGCCAATCAAGAGGATTATTGGACTTAGTGGGAGCATATCTTGGATTCATGTTTGATTGAATTAAAGTAGTGCATTAAAATTAGTAATAAACTAGAAGTCTAAATAAACTTTTTTTGTTGTAGAAGATGGATCCTGTTGAGTATGTGCATGAAAGATTAGTTGTTAAAATAGTTAACTGTGGGAAGCGTGATCTTTATAGATTGGCTTCACGGGCTGAGAGAAAATCTCAGTAGACGCGATTAGAGCATATTCTGGATACAACTGTTCCAGAAGTAGAAGAAGAATATTCTCCTACACTACAAGAAATATGCTATCCTACGACCTTTTATTGTGACGCTCAAAATATTGGTCATAGATCTATGACCATTTTGAACCAGTTGGTCATACGCTGTTTTTGAGGGTGTAAACAGCACAAATTTATGACCAATTTTGTCAGAAAGGTCATGGTCTCCTAACATGAATTGGTCATAATCCAGACAGCCCTGGCCTATGACCTTTTTTCTAGACGACTATGACCAATTTAAATGGTCATTCGCATTAGTGGATAGCCAACTCAGCAATCTCGCCTACGTGTTAGTGCTTAGGTGTCATTTTCGCTTACGTGTCACTCTGACTGGACAGCCAACTCAGCGGTCTCGCCTACGTGTCAGTGTTTAGGTGTCATTTTCGCCTACGTGTCACTCTTACATGTAGGACCCACTGTCAGGAATAGCACACACAATGACCGGTGGGACCCGCCCAGCCCAACCGACATGTGGGACCCACCGTGTGATCCGTGGGACCCGCCATGTGGGACCCACCGTGTGATCCGTGGGACCCGCCATGTGGGACCCGCCCAGCTGCCATGTGGGACCAGTGGGACCCGCCCTGCTGCCATGTGGGACCCACCCTACACAGCATGACACATGGGACCCACCCTACACAGCATGACATATGGGACCCGCCTCGCCCAGCATGACAGGCGGGACCGACCCAACCACTCCATGCCCCACGCGGCCACGCCCCACATTCGCGTATAAATCCCAGCAAAAAGTGCTCCTACGGAGCTCGAACTCAAGACCTCCTCTTTCCCTCAAGGGCAGCTAACCACCGGGCCACTGGCCACTTCGTGAAAGCTAGGCAACTCGGGCCTACTTAATGTATGGCCACGGCAGGACTTGGGCCTTGAAGGGAAGAGGCCACATCTTTTTTTCTTTCCTGTGCGCCAAGTGGGCCTGGGCCTCGGTTGGATGAGGCTACCTTTTTTCTTTTAACATCTTGCTATCCAGAAACGGGCCTTGGCCGCTGCGGTAAGGTAATGGGCCGGCTCGGGTGTGTTTTTTTTTTGTTCCTTTTTATTATTCTTTTATGTTTTCTTTTATTACTTTTGATTTTAAACTCCAATTTAAACCAAATAAATTTTGTAAAGATGTCCTGTGTAATTATAAACTACCACGGACTGTTTTGGTTCAATATATGGTCCAAATGTTTTGAAAAATTTACAAATTTGCAACAAATATTTGGTAGTTTATTCATTAAAAAAACCTTTTTTGGCACTCGGAAAATAAAAAATGATTTTTTTGTGCAAAGAAATTGAAAACTTTATTCGGCAACATTGTTCTCTATTCCAGGATGCACGCTTGTGCACAATATGGGAACATTTCAACAAACTATGCCATGAATGTCGCCATAACAGTCAATATACGCTCAACTCGGGGGGACATGACCGTTCGTAGTTAGGGGTTAAATCTTGCAAAACTTTTGTTATATCTCTGATGAAATAGGTACTTGTGTATCTAAGTATGATTTTTTAATAAAATCATGAGAAAACTATGAGGCACCTATAGTTCAAATTTGACCCCCTTCCAGCTGAATAGACATGAATTTGTCTTTATACGAGAGGTAGATGGAAACTGTTTTACATGCAACAAGTTGGTTATTTGTAATTACAATGTGGTCTAGTATTTTCAAATAATGTAGCGCTCCTATTTTGCGACATATTTTTGGTAGTTGCTTCACAAAATAACCATTTTTGCATTCGGAAATAGAAAAATGATTTTTTCGTGAACAGAAAATAAAAAGTTTCTTCGGCAACATTGTTCACAGTTCCAAGATACACGTCTGTGCCCAATACGGGCATATTTAAGAAAACTATACAATGAATGTGGACATATCATTCGTCATTTGGCCCTAAAGCCATGTATCTTCATAGATGATACATCATTTCTGAGAACACTTTTTCGATACAACTTCTGTATTGCAAGTCTATATTTTTTCTGGTAACTAGGTCACATATCATGACTCCACGCGAAGGTTTTACATTTATTTGATTTTTTTAATTTTGTATGCTTGTTTGAAAATCTAGTCGAAGTCTTGGTCATGATCGTTCGTGTGTAGTGATTGAATCATGCAAATATTTTTGTGTATCTATGATGAAATGACTAGTTGTGAACCTAGAAATGAAATTCCTAAAAAATAACGGGCAAGATATATAGCACTTGTAGTTCAAATTTTAGCCATTTCCTGCTGAATCGGCAGGAATTTGTCTTTTTTACGAGAGGTAGATAGAAACTGTTTTACATGCAACAAGTTGGTTATTTGTAATTACAATGTGGTATAGTATTTTTAGAAAATGTAGCGCTCCTATTTTACGGCATATTTTTGGTAGTTGCTTCACAAAATAACCCATTTTTTGCATTCGGAAATAGAAAAATGATTTTTTCGTGAACAGAAAATAAAAAGTTTCTTCGGCAACATTGTTCACAGTTCCAAGATACACGTTTGTGCCCAATACGGGCATATTTAAGAAAACTATACAATGAATGTGGACATATCATTCGTCATTTGGCCCTAAAGCAATGAATCTTCATAGATGATACATCATTTCTGAGAACACTTTTTCGATACAACTTCTGTATTGCAAGTCTATATTTTTTTCTGGTAACTAGGTCACATATCATGACTCCACGTGAAGGTTTTCCATTTATTTGATTTTTTTTGAATTTTGTATGCTTGTTTGAAAATCTGGTCGAAGTCTTGGTCATGATCGTTCGTGTGTAGTGATTGAATCATGCAAATATTTTTGTGTATCTATGATGAAATGACTAGTTGTGAACCTAGAAATGAAATTCCTAAAAAATAACGGGCAAGATATATAGCACTTGTAGTTCAAATTTTAGCCATTTCCTGCTGAATCGGCAGGAATTTGTCTTTTTTACGAGAGGTAGATAGAAACTGTTTTACATGCAACAAGTTGGTTATTTGTAATTACAATGTGGTATAGTATTTTTAGAAAATGTAGCGCTCCTATTTTACGGCATATTTTTGGTAGTTGCTTCACAAAATAACCCATTTTTTGCATTCGGAAATAGAAAAATAATTTTTTCGTGAACAGAAAATAAAAAGTTTCTTCGGCAACATTGTTCACAGTTCCAAGATACACGTTTGTGCCCAATACGGGCATATTTAAGAAAACTATACAATGAATGTGGACATATCATTCGTCATTTGGCCCAAAAGCCATGAATCTTCATAGATGATACATCATTTCTGAGAACACTTTTTCGATACAACATATGTATTGCAAGTCTATATTTTTTTCTGGTAACTAGGTCACATATCATGACTCCACGCGAAGGTTTTCCATTTATTTGATTTTTTTTGAATTTTGTATGCTTGTTTGAAAATCTAGTCGAAGTCTTGGTCATGATCGTTCGTGTGTAGTGATTGAATCATGCAAATATTTTTGTGTATCTATGATGAAATGACTAGTTGTGAACCTAGAAATGAAATTCCTAAAAAATAACGGGCAAGATATATAGCACTTGTAGTTCAAATTTTAGCCATTTCCAACTGAATCGGCAGGAATTTGTCTTTTTTACGAGAGGTAGATAGAAACTGTTTTACATGCAACAAGTTGGTTATTTGTAATTACAATGTGGTATAGTATTTTTAGAAAATGTAGCGCTCCTATTTTACGGCATATTTTTGGTAGTTGCTTCACAAAATAACCCATTTTTTGCATTCGGAAATAGAAAAATAATTTTTTCGTGAACAGAAAATAAAAAGTTTCTTCGGCAACATTGTTCATAGTTCCAAGATACACGTTTGTGCCCAATACGGGCATATTTAAGAAAACTATACAATGAATGTGGACATATCATTCGTCATTTGGCCCTAAAGCCATGAATCTTCATAGATGATACATCATTTCTGAGAACACTTTTTGATACAACTTCTGTATTGCAAGTCTATATTTTTTTCTGGTAACTAGGTCACATATCATGACTCCACGCGAAGGTTTTCCATTTATTTGATTTTTTTTGAATTTTGTATGCTTGTTTGAAAATCTAGTCGAAGTCTTGGTCATGACCGTTCGTGTGTAGTGATTGAATCATGCAAATATTTTTGTGTATCTTTCCCTCAAGGTTTTCCATTTATTTGTTTTTTTTTAATTTCATATGCGAGTTTCAATATACAGTCAAACATGGTCAAAATACTGTCAAAACTTTTAAACCCAATCATTTGATTATTTGTATATAAAATTTGGTCTAATATGTTTGAATGATGGACTTGTGCCAGTTTACGACAAAATTGTGGTAGTTACTTAATAAAAACTTTATTATTTAAACTCAGAAAATAAAAACTTGGTGCAGCCAATCAGATGCAAGAAAGCAGCCACCCACGGATCCTCGATCAGCCCATCCACACCACAACCGACAAAACAATCCAGACCGTCTATACCCTACGCGTGAGAGACGCAAGAGATACAGATCCACAAGCGCGGGACCGAAACCCTACCTTCCACGCTATCCTCTCGCGCCGCCACCCACTCCTCTCCTCTCTCATCCAGAAGCGCGGCCACCCACCCCACTCCTCTCTCATCCACAAGCGCGGCCGAAACCCACTCCTCTCCTCTCATCCCGTCGATCCCAGATCCGCGGCCGACAACGCCAGATCCGCGAGCAAACCCTCACCGCGAGTCTTATCGCGAGTCGCGACGGCGGCGGCGTGGCGGCGGCGTCGCCCTCACCGCGCAAAACCGACCACGTGCACGACCAGGGCGGCGGCGACTTCACTTCTCCGAGCCCCTCCCTCCCTTCCACCAGGCCCTGCACCTTCTCTCGCCGCGACCTTGACGTCGTGGGGGCCGGGGTCATCGGTGTCGCGTCGGCCGCTCGATGTGGCGTCGGGGTCGCCGGATCTGCCCGCCTCTATCCATTTCCCTGCTAACTCCATACAGAATCTCTAGTCTAGGGTTTTCTCAGTATATCTCTCTCTCTGTGCAGGTACCCCCGGCCACGGCTATCCGACAACCAGGACGGCGACGGGTTCGTCGGACGGCCGTCGTCCATGTTGCGCTGCAGGGAGGGATCCACTCCTCCATCTTCTTCTCGCATATGTCCACAGCACAGACCGCTCAGATCTGACGTTTTTGTTGTTTTATTGGTTGTTCAGGGCGCGGTGGATGCAGTGGCCGCAAGAACACGCTCGGAACGTCGAGGCCGGGTCAACTAGGGCCGGAGCCGTGGACGCCGACGGCAGATACTTCCTCTACAAGGACTACAAGATCGCCCACGACTCACTGCCCTCCAGGTCCGTGTGATTCACTCACAAGCTTGGTGCTGCCAAAACATGCCTTGTTTGAGTATTTCTGTTATTACATAAATGGTTCAAGAGTTGTTGGTAATCTTGAAGGATCATAGCTGCAGTAGATAGAACATGTTTGGTTTGGCAGCAAAAAGGACAGGGATGTGTGAAGCTCCTCTTATACGTATTGTTTACTCATTGAATATACTAAGTTTAAATGATTAATTTGTGCTGCTATTAACTTGGCAATGAATCAATGATACTGTCTTATGATTCTGCTGCCATTGTATCCACGTCCTGCAGACATGCTTATTGTTTAGGGAAATTTTATTCTACTGCCTAGTTTCTGTGATAAGAAATGTATCTGCACAATGTTAAGGACTAACGAAAGGTAAAGCAACTCACAAAGAATTAATATGCACAATGAGTTTACATATTTGCAGTGGTCATTTCAGTATTGGTCTCCGAAGGCATGATTGAATGAGAAATATTTTTATCTTTAGGACTCTCAAAGAGCTGAAGCTATGTGAATCAGAGGCTTGATTTGTAGCTTCCAGACATTATTGTTTGTAAAAGATTGTAAAATCTGCCTTTTATCTCTTAGGATGCTACGTAGATCAATCTGCCTTTTATCTGTTAAGATGCAACTCATTACTTTCTCTTATCACATTACTTTCTCAACTTGAAAAACTAAAACTTATTAAAAATCTATTAGTCAATGCTATGGAGATCAGTCTGACTTTTATCTTTTAGGCTAACTGATTATTTTGTTTCTCTCTACTTGGAAGATAAAATCATGATGCAATTGATTTGTTTTGCATGTTTAGCCACCTTTAGTTATAATCATTCATAGAGATACTACGAAATCTGACTGTAGTTTGTTGTGTTGTGTGTGGTTTGCAGAAGTGGACCGAGTCACCTTCTAGATGATGGCACTGGAGATGTTTGTCCGTGGCCAACATGCAGTTTGCCTGCCTTCAGGTATCTTGGTCTTGATATAACTCTGTAGTTTTACTTGAATCTGCACTTCTTTGCAGAAATATATGCAAAGTCTGTTTGTATTCGTTGGATGAGCTTTGACCTGACTATACTGCCTCATTCTTTCACTGGCTATTTTTGACATATGGTTCGTTCTCTTTGAATGTGCAGATTGTATGCTGTGTTGGTGATCTTGTTTCATTGCTGGATCCGAACTTGGTTGTCATGTGTAATGTGGTCTGAAGCAAACGTCAGATTGTTTTCCTGTCAGAATGATAATTCTGTAGAGTAGCATGTTATATGCTGTAGTAATAGGCATATGTGGGTTGTAATAGATTGTATAGATCTCTGGATTGTAATAGCTAATTTACTGTTATTTTGGACGAGGATCATGTGTTATTTCTGTAATTATTGAAATATCGACTGAAAACTTGTGAAATGAAACCTAACCAGTCTGCTCGTTTATGAAAATAATCTGGCAAATTCAATCTTTCCGACATGTGGGACCTGTCTATGAGGTGGACATGACAAGTGGGTCCCATCTGACTAGTGGGACCAATTTCAAATATAATGGCTGAAAGTAAAAAATTAATGGACTGTGAAAAGGCCACATCCCAGAAATAAAAGGGCCAAATTGTTGGGCTTGGCCCATGTACCGAGTCCAAAAATAGACAGGAAAAAAATAAAATGGGCTGAATTATTGGGCTCAGCCCATCTAAACGGTTGAACTGGACTGGGCTGATTCTGGTCTACGACCATTCAATTTGGTCACAAAATTGCCACGTCAGCTTTGCCACGTTGGATTTGACGTGGCGTGGCCAGATTGCCAGTGACCAAAAATTTGGTCATAAAATCTGTGACCTTTTAATTTGGTCATAGAGGTCTATGACCAATCCAAAAAAAAGGTCATATTGGATCGTTAGTGACGCTCATAACGTGACCAAGTGTTTTTGGTCACAAAAAGGTCACAAATTAAAATATATGACCATTCAGTGACCAATATTGAGGGTCATAGGATAGCATATTTCTTGTAGTTATGGAGAAAGATGAGTATGAAGAGAGTATGGTTATGCTAGACAGGATGTGTCCCAAGCTTAGCGACAGTTATCCATACTATCGCCCCTTCCGTCTTATGGAAGTTTTAAAAGCTCGGTTCATGTACCAGTTATGTCTTGCTAAACAACAAACTCAATGGAGAACTTAGATCTAGCAAACTATCAAGCGAAATCTCGATGAGGGAGCACAAGGTTAAGTTCTGCAAAATACTCAGGGAGCTTGAGGATATTGGGCAACCAATTCCAGGAAATCAAGTTGTTGACACACTTCCAAGAATACTACCATAATTGTACTACGCCTTGTGGCGTGTTATGAATTGATGGGAGTAGAGAAGACAGTCAAGAAAGTCTTCAAAATGCTCTTATCAGCTGAGTTGGATATCTATGTGCATCATCTGATGACAGCATCCTTCTTGGAAGACCGGTGGCAAGTCCACAAGTGGTATACGAGTTATACACAAGTTATTGACATAATCTCGACTCGAATCTATTTTGGTATGTGAATACTGAATTTTTTCATGTTGCATGATCGCAATGTGAAAAGGGAAAGAGAAAGAGATTTAGGAAGAATTGAAGGAAGTGGGGAAAGAAAGGCACTTAATGCACCATGATCACCACTATGTCTTCAATTCAAGTCAACAAAGAAGATTTGCACTAGAACTTTAAATAAGAGTTATTTTCAGTTCGATCATTATGTAATGAATATTTTATATTCTGGAACAAGTCATTGTTCGAATTATAAAGTATGTGTGGGAATTCCAAGTTTGGAAATTCAAAGTTTATATCTTCTTTATTGTGTTATGTCATTAATTATTTGTTTGTTAAGTCTTTATTGTTTTGATTCAAGTTGTTACTTAAAGTTTTGAGTAATAATTAAAGTTAGTTTAATCTTTAATTTGGAGTTATACTTTTCGTTGGTTCTCTTTGAGACTCTTAAAGTTATCTCTAAATTAAATGGATAAAGTAAAATCACAAAGTGTCATACACTTGGAGAAATTCGAAATTCATAAGGTGCTAGGCATTCGATGAAGATCGAAATCCACAAAATGCTAGGCATTTAGTAGTCTCGAATTTGGCAAAGTGCTAGGCGCTAGTAAAATTCGAGATTTACATAAAGGAGTGGAATCTACCCATTAATTCAATTCTATTGAGGAATTAATATGAAGTTGCATATTAATGAAATAGAGTTAATGAAATTATTGAAGTTTCAATGTTTCATAAAATTCAGTGGGAGAGTGTCAGAATCAAAATAAAGGAATCAAAGGAATTTGATAAAAGTTAAAGAAAGGACTTAATAAAATATTGAAACATTGTTGACGAAGGAAAGTTATTTCTTAGTCAAAATTACTTATGATGGATTTTGGTAACTCGAAATCATCATGGTAATAAAATATTTTGCATGATAAAGATTAAAAGGGAATGTTACAAAGTTTTGCTTAATGTGTTGTGAAATTAGAATTCCAAATTACCCACTAAAGTCAATAGATTATTTTGTTTGATATCTTGGGATTTGTGTCAATTATAACTTAGAGTTGTTTTGATAGTAAGTTCCATATTTTTCAATTAAGGATTTAAATTTTAAGTTCGAATTGAAAAGGTGTTTTGCAAAAAGTCCAAAATTGTTATTTTGGCAAGTGTTTTCCACACATAATTCTAAATGCTTGTTGACTTTAGAATTGGAGAAAAGTGTCTTCTCATGAAGAGAAAGTGGAAATCATAATACTAAATTAAGACTGGGAGTCTTTGGGCAAGTGTTAGAATGAAAGGGTAAACATGGAAATGTTTCCATATCATTACTTTGTCCAGGAATACATGCAAGGTATACATGATTCGAATTAAGTATTAAAGGGTCATGTAAAGAATTTGAAGATTAAATCACTAGGTGATTGAAATCATTTAATTGTCCAGGAACATGATATAAGCAAAACAATTACAAACAGAATAATGAGCATTCATTAAATGACGGCATTTGTCATAAAAGGAGTTCAAGAAAATATCATGATACTCTAAGATCCAATCTTGAGAGTTGTTTGGATGTGATGTAAAATCATATGCATGAATATTTCATAAAGAAAGGGCGGATATGAATATCTAATATTCATAGAGCTAGTCTTGAATAAAATTGTGTCAATGTCTTATTAAAGGTCAAGGTAATTTCGAATTGTGTCTTGAGTTAAAGAAATTTGATCAAGAATTCATAGCGTGATATTTGCAAGATACCTTGACCTTCGTAGTCCTGGATGAGCGAATAGTGAGGAATAAGATCAAATCATATTTAATATGATTTTGCTTATGACATTGCTATATATAGTACATAAAGCCGGAAAGTTTCCAAAGTGCTAAACTTTTATAAAGTTTTGCCACCGGCGTTAATGAGAAATTCTTAAATAAGGATATTCTCATAAGAGCAGTTAATTAAGATTGTAATTGATCATATAAAGGTTTGGTAAAAGAACCTGATGGTGAGATTACAAAAACAACAAGGTGGATTTTGTAAAGCTTCAAATAGTGTGTATAGAGAAGTTACTCGTATACATATTTGTGGTGGAATTATGAAATCAATTTAATCTGATAATTGTAATTTCAATTGATAAATACTTGGTGTTTTGATTTTATCAAAAAACACTTGTATCTTATGCGTGGACACTACAACAAAGATAGTTTTATCTATCGAGGATAGTTGCGTCATTGATGTGAGACGTCATGATAAGCAAGTTATTGGCTGAGTCATTACTCAGGTGAGGTTTCTATAAAGATGGTATGGTAATATCGACCGGGTATTATTAATGCTACTACGGAACCGGAAAGCCCATATCCAATTCCTAGTATATCCGACTTACATAGTCAAGTTTGGCATGTGAGGTAATAAATAAAGTTTATGAACTTTGGTTGGATCAAAGTGCGGACAGAGTTTCAGATCCGCATGCGAAAGCGTGAGTGGCACCTTAGTTCCATTTGCTGTCATGTCATCATGCTAACTAGAATCATTATTGTTTCTAGTGCAAGTGGGAGACTGTTGGAGATATGCCCTAGAGACAATAATAATTAAGTTTATTATTTATCTCCATGTTTATTATTAATGTTTGTATCTTTATGCTACAACTGTATTGGGTACTTGTATAGCAAATACAACGTATGCAAGAGGAAAACCTCTGATACACGTGTACAGATATGAACGGAAAAAGAGTTCCTGGTCTTGTCTCTAAGACTAGCCTATCTTGTTGCTCGATGATCGTGTTTTCCTGATCATGGACTTTGTATAAGTCATTCAACTATAGGAGTGGATTATCGGAATGATAATCGCACTGAACCGACCCACCGTATGATCTTGCTATGAGACAAATCGTCAACGATGAAATAGCGATTGATCATCTATTTAGTTATCATTAGCTAGATCCCTATGCTATGAGAATATCTTGTGACCGCTTATTCGACATTCGAGCTTTGATTTCCATCAAACGTCTTGCAGTAACATGGGACTATGATAGGTGGCTTTTGGGCTTGAACTAGAATATGTATTGGAACAGAGATCGTTCAAGAATGGCACTTACTCCTCCAGACGATGGAGAGATACATCCTCTAGGCCATCTCAAGTCTGGCCAGACACAAGCGTGATTTATCACGGGACAACATATATACGGAATGAGAAAAGAGAATGATATTGGTACGAGAATAATATGTGTTATGATCAAAGGGTTTGATCACACTAGAGCACATTGTCTCAATCTCGAGATATCATTGGTATCGTGCACGTAAGGGGATTAAGCGTAATGGTTAACGCACAGGTTCTGTTGTTCATTCACAACACAAGGGTGCCAGTACGAATGCCTAACCCACTGCTGGTTATTGTTTGGTAAGCTCCCAAACAATACTTTGTGATTGCTGAACCTTTCGGGTCACACGCTTAAGCTGTAGGTCAATCTTTGATTGAGAGTAAAGATGTAGTTTTAGTGGGAATGAGATTGTGTCGGAGTGGCTCCGATGTCACTAGGATTTGTTCCGTGAATTATAAGTTAGAGAGAATGCGGACATCTAATGTCCCGGGATGATAGAATGATTTCTATCATCAGCGGATTTAATCCGAGTGCTTATGAAGAAGGAAATATTGTTCGATGTTTTGTCGGCGGATACTAGGTATCCCGGTTCATATAATATGAGTTATATGATAAGTAATTAATTCCGAGAATTTTCTGTAAAAGGAAATATTCATTTAGGAATTAATTAGACGAAACAATTAATTATTTATTTAATTAATAAAGGGAATAATATTAATAGGCCCACCAAGGTCGTGGTGGGCCAAGGCGCCGTAGAGGGGGAAGTTCCCCCCATGGCCGAAACCCTAATGGGCCACGTGGCCCATGGGGGGACGGCGGTGGCTTGAGGCGGTGGGAGGGGGAGTCCCCCTCCAATCCGAGTTGGAGGTGGGGAGGTCTCCTCCCCCCTTTCCTTCTAGGGTGAGGCGGTTTGGGGGGGGAGGAGTCCAACTCCTCCACCCAATCCGAGTTGGGGTGGGGGAGGGTCTCCTTCCCCCCCTTCCTTGTTTGGGAAAGGCAGGTTTGGAGGGAGGAGTCCTACTCCTCCCCCAATCCGAGTTGGGGAAGGGGAGGGACTCCTCCCTCCCTTCCTTGGCCGGCCGGCCCAAAGGGGAAGGGCTTGGCCCCTTCCCCAAGTACCTCCACCCCTTGGCCTCCTTTATAAGCAACCCCAAGCCCCTAGGGTTTGACATACAAGTTTGCCTTCGTGCAAGTTCTCTCTCTCTCTTGTAGATCTCATGTGTTGAGAATTAGACGTCTCTAATCTTCTCATATAGATCTAATCTAGTTGATTAGATCTACCACCTAAACTACGCCGCAAGGCTGACTCTCTTCACCACGTGCTAGTAGCTAGGCGGTGAACGCACGGGGTGGGTTGACACGGTGTATGTGTGGATACCGCTAGAGCGGGATTTGCGCAAGTAAGTTCCTTGGACAACGGAACAACTTCATCAAGGTCTACATCAACGACGACATACGGCAACAATCTCACCTCCCGGCGTGGACGTGAGATTCTTCATCAGGCTTCACCGACATCTACTTCGACAAACACAAGATCTTCCGCAAGCGTGTTTGTAAGTATTCTGGATCATCGCATTATGGGGTGCAACGTACCTTCATAGAATAGATCTTGGCGGTAAGGTTACAGATAAATTTTAAAGTTTTCCCCGCAACCCAATACGAGTGATTCCTGATCTTTCTCCTTCTGGAAGGTTTGCAAACCGCAATCGGTGCCTGGGCTCTGTCCCACCTGTGGAGCCGAGGGATAGCTGCCTTCTTCGCACACTCGAGATACTAGCTTGCTTTCTGCGTTCCTCGAGTGTTGCTCTGTACTGCTTTAGGCGCATCGTCTCTTGCCAGTTGAAGTAGTTGTAGGCCATCATCTCCTCTTGGGTTGCGTCTGTTGGCATCATTGTGCACTCCTTGATGACTTTATCCACTTTTGACGCCATCTCGGCTATGATTGTCAGTGTTGATACACCATCTGGTAATGTGACCGTGCACGGGAATTCCGTGGGCCGTCGACTGGCTGCTGCTGCCAAAGCTTCTGCGCTGAACGCAATGCAGACCTGATGGGGTATGACTGGAGGACATGTGTATGTGCTGTCGATGCCAGTCATGGACTCGAACACATCGTCCAAGCTCATGTTGGAGTTGCTGCTTTTGCTGATCTGGGCGTCGGTATCAACGCGTGTTTCGAGTGACTGCTCAGGGTTGTGTTCATTGTTGGATAAGATCTCGTGATCCATCTGGATTTCTGGGCCTGCAAAATCAGCGAGGCAGATGCTGTCGTTTGCGTCTTCAGATTGCATGTAGTCGAGGACCATGTCGAGTGAATCGGTGTGTTCGACTGTGCCAACTTGATAGGTAGACTGTACCTCATCGTCTGGGATCTCTTGCGCCATGAGTTCGTTGAACTCACGTGTTGATATGGATGAGGTTGGAGATCCTAGTGGCGAGATCAAGTCGATCTGTGACGAGGCAGCTTCCATGCCTGCTGGCGACGCGATCGTAGTCGATGGAGCCTCCAGCGCCTCAGTCGCGATTAGATCGGTCATGTCCTGCACACCAAACTTATCGACGAAAAAATTGTGTTTTCCAACAATTAAATCCAAAACTGAGTCGAGGCTGGCAAAGGCCTCTTGAGCTTCTGGCGAGTATGGTTTGATTCTTTTCGGTGATGCGATCTCTGGGGCGGGCGAGTGATCGCCTGTGGAACCGACGTTAGTCGAGTTTGCTGGCGAGTTGTCGTTTGCGGATGTGGTCTGCGAGTTGCCGTTTGACGAATGAACCGGCGAAACCGTGGATCCAACACTACCTCTTCCCACAGACGGCGCCAATTGACGAGGGGTGTCCTCGGCAATACCCATAGTTGAGTACCTAGGGTTAGATTTATGTGGTAGAGAACGCGTAGTGTTAGTAGAATCGTCGGCTGACAAGCGGGATTTACCCAGGTTCAGGGCCCTCGACTGAGCTAACACCCCTACTTCCTGCCTGTCTGTATTGATTGTGGAATATGCTGCGGTTACAAGGGTCTAGCAAGGGTTTGATCTCGCTAGGGTTTGGTCGTTCTGGTATTGCGTGTCCTTGATCAGCCACCCTGCCAGACTTTATATAGTGGGCTGTGTCGGAGAATGGTCTCCGACATAATGTCGGAGAATGGTCTCCGTGAACCAGGAATCGAAGGGGTTGAACACGACACTTAACAACACTCTCGTCAACCTCGGCGACCAAGCATGGCGAGCTCGACATAACACATCACGACAGAGATGGACACCAGCTCGTACCCAGGTTCAGGCCCTCCGGGAGGAGTAAAGACCCTACTTCCTGCCATGTGGAATTGCACTGCTTCGTGAGGTTACAGTACAGGGGTGCTTGCCGAGGGCAAAGCTTACAACGATGGCAGAGCTTCCTCTGTGTGGAAGCTCCCTTCTCTGAGTGGACTAGTAGCCTTAGGTGAGTGAATGGTCGATCCCCTTCTCTTGTGGTGCTCCCCCTCCTTATATAGGCGCTGTAGTGGAAGCTAGGGTTCCTCCATGGCACCGGTCCAGGAGGGCGGTGCACCCTTGGTCCAGGGGTTGTGGACGAGGTCCACCGCGTTGGTCTTGCTGGTCTTCGTCAGGTCCTGCCACCGTCCGTCCAGAGCGGTGGCCGGCGCTCCAGAGGTCCGTGGTGTCACACCGGTAACGTCGTCGTTGGAGCGGAGCAGCAGCGTGTCCCCTTAGCACCAAAATGGCATGCTTGGTAATCCTCCTCCTTTAGGGCAGCTTTGTTGCTCTCCTTTAAGCATGGGAATGGCAACTGCTGCCCATTCATCACCGTGCGCAGGCATGCGCGTCATCCTGCTGCGGAGCGCAGGCCCCATGTGCGCCCTGCCAGGATGCAGAACCTCGCCAAGCACTTCGAGTGCTCCGTCACCCCGAGAGGGGAAAAGTCTCTCGAGGCGATCCCTTGGTCGCGGGGACTCAGCCTCTCGTTTCGACGTTGAAACCCCCACGAGGAGTTAGGCCTCGCGGGGCTCGCCAGGCGCCGTGGCCTAATCCTTAGTCGCATTCCGCGCTCAGGTGTCGGGGGCCAGAAGGGCCGGCCCATGAAACCCTGGTTTCTATTGGGCCGACAGTAGCCCCCGGGTCCGCAACATGCACGTCGTAGCCTGTACGCAGGCGAAACGTCATGGGCCCAAAACAACCGTTCTGGGCCGAGACGCGTGGCAAGCAACCGTCGTTCGACGCCGTCTCGGCTTCTCTGGCCATGATGGTGGAAGTGGCGGGCCTGGCCACTCCTGACAGAACTGCTCCACGCGCGCAGGCTTAAGGCAGAAGGATTGGCGCGGTTCCCCATCACTCGCCCCGCTTGCCTTCGTCTTTCCTGTTCCTCTTTCTCGCCTCTGCCCTGCGTTCCCCTTCGTCTTGCGTAACTCTTCCCTCCGGTTGCCATGGCTCCTATGAGAGCTTCCGCGGCTCAGAAGGGTAAGGGCGCAGCGCTTGCGGGAGAGGCGGCCTCGCCAAGTTCCAGCGACGGTCATAAGCCGGCATTGGAGCCCAGCCGCGTCGTGGTGGATGCGCACTTGGAGAGGGTGCGCCCCTGGTGCCCTCTGCTTTCAATGAGTGGGGTGCGACCAGCCTGAGGCCGGGCGGCGCCCCTGGCGGACTCTGCGCTCCCTTTTACCCTGTGTTCCTCCACACCATCTTCGCGGGTCTGGTCCCGCCATTCTTCGCATTTCTTCTCGCCATTCTGGAGCACTATCAGATTCAGCTCCTCCACCTTCATCCCAATTCCATCCTCACCCTCGCCATTTTCGCCTATTTCTGCGAGGGGTACGCTGGGGTCAAGCCGTCAGTGGACCTCTTTCGGCGCTTCTTCGCGCTCCGCTCTACTGCCCCTGGAGAGACCTCCGGATGTGTCTCATTCCGCATCACGGAGGGCATGTCTGAGCGCTATATTCCCATCACCTAGGATGATGAGGTCGCTGTCACTAGGGTGACGAAGCGGGTGGACGACTTCCGCAAGCGGTGGCTTTACGTGGAAGTTGCGGAGGAGTGCCCCTTTCTCGAGGTCCCCTCCGGGGCCCCATCGAGGCACAACGACTGGAGCAGCCAACCCCTGGAAGACCCAACACTTGAGCTCTTCGAGAAGCGCCTCCTAGAGGCCCGCGCCCACAGGCTTACTGGCCAGATGGTAGCGAAGGACTTCGTGGCGCAGCGCATTGCACCGCTGCAGTCGCACTTGGAGCCGATGTGGGCATACTCCGGCGGGGCGGACCGAATGCGGCTGAGCGGCGAAATCTTCACGGCTGAGGTGCTAAAGGGCTTTATGGATGTTCTTTTTACTTCCCCGCAGATCCCCGAGCCAGCGAACAACTCCTCCAAGCCCCTGCATCGTTTTGTAAAGAAGATGTGTGCCAGGTACCTGGCGGGGATGCCGGCATTCACCGCGTGGGGGCTGGTCTCGCGAGGACGCATGGGCCCCAAGAAGGCCCCGCTCTGGCCACCTTGGCGGCTTCTGCGCGAGGTGATGACGCGTCTTCTGGCTCTTCCACAGCATCGGACGGCGGTGCCGGAACCCCGGGCGGCGCCAATTCTTCAGGTGTCACCGCGGGGCCCTCGGGGGCGGCCATGCCTGACGCCGGCATTCTTGAGGTTTCCTCAGGCGACGAAGAGCCTCTCCGCACCGTCCCCGGGACCAGGGCGAAACGGGGCTTGGACATGTCGGGAGGCAGCGTCTCCTCGCGCACGAGGTGTAAGGTGTGGGTGGATGTGACCACCAGGTAGGTCCCTCTCTGTTCCCTTCCTTCTATCATCCTCGCGTCCTTCTTTTCTTCATCTTCTGCCTTGTTCTGCTCCAGGCCTTCCACCACTCCCCCTGCGGCGCCGAGAGGAAGGAAAGCTCGCGGACTTGGGGGAGTCTCGGGGGCGGCGGAGGTTCCTGCCGCTTCCGCCCCTGCTTCTCCGGAGCCCTCGGGGCCAGCGGCTCCTCTCGAAGCAGCGGGGCTCCTCGAGGGTGAGGACGTGGGGGCGATACCACCGCAGGCCACGTGCCTCGAGGCAAACGCCGATACGGCCTCGCCGGGGCCAGAGGAGCTTGTCTTCGACGGGGCCTTCCTCCCTTTCGGGCAGGCGGAGTCGGAGGCGGACAGTGAGTGGGCTCCGAGTCCTACAGCAGCCCCAGGCGCAGACAGGGATGGAGGTCTCACTCCAAGCCCCCGGGCGCACTCCGGGGCCACCCCGAGCCCTTGCCGTCCGGGCCTTGAGCCTCTTGCGGGGCCGGGGTCCGCTAAGCTTCCCGTTGACTCCCGGGCCTTGGTTCCGGGGTGGCGTCAGCGGGCGGCTACTCGCCGCTCCGCACTTTTCCGTTCTACGAGGGCGAAGCTTGAGGAGCTGGAGGCCCATCTCGCTGAGAGGGAGCTGGCCGAAGAAGAGGACCTCGAGAGCCTGGCGCGGGGTTGGTCCCAACTCCGGGAAGTGGTGGCTCGCTGCCGTCGGGAGGATGAGGCGGCGCGGGAGAAGCGCGCGGAGGCCCTTCGCTTCGCTGCACAAACCCGTGCCAGCTGTCGTGGGTTTGTCACGTCAGGTGTCATCGCGTAATGACTTCGTAAGTGTGGGATTTAGGCGGCGTAGAATCTTCCGGGAGCGAGATGGCACACAGGAGAGCGATTTATACAGCTTCAGGCCCCGGGAAACATCATCCGGTAATAGCCCTACATGCTGTTTGTGGCTAGATCTTATTCCGTATGCCGGTGAGCGAGTCGCCGATGCGGCGGCTCTCTCTGTTTTGTTGTCTCTAGTCTATTGAGATCTGAGCGCTTTTGGTGCGCCTTGCCCCTCCTTATATAGGTGGAAAGGGTCGGCTTACATGTGGTGTCCTAGTAGGATACAAGCTAGGGTTTCTGTTACAAGTCGGTTCGTGGAGTCCTTGTGCGACTCAAAACGTTAAGTCGCCTTGTCGGGCCTTCTCCATGTTGGGCCGCATTTGTTATATGTCAGGATATCCGTATCCTATATCCTCGACAATAGCCCCCGAGCTTTTGGTCGACTTGAAGAGTCGGGCGGAAGGTCTTGATTGGATGATGATATTGTCTTTCTGGGAGACGAAGCTTGTGCCGATTCATCGATGTTGAACTTGGCGACTCACTGATGTTGATGCTGTCAAGCCGCGAGCATAGAAGTTGTTGAGTGATCATGTCAAAGTTTGGCGAGTCACGGATGAAGAGGTTGTCGAGCCGCAGAGTTGCTGCCGAGTTATAAATGCTGCCAAAGCCAGCGAGGTCGACGTTGCCAAATCCGGGACGCCGATGGTGATAAGTCGCAACTGCAAACTGAGTCACTGACGTTTCATGCTGATGCGTTGGGTTGGATGCATGTGCAAGATCGCCTGGTACACGCTTGTTCAGATTACTGGGTCGCCGAGCCGCGCTGCCATTTCCATCCAAGGAGCACGCCAGATGCTGAGGAAGTCGATGGCTAGTTGAAGCTGCACCACTGCCTTTTAATACACAATATGTCCACATACGAGTAGCTACTAGCTAGGATGGCCAAAAGTATCTGCATGGAATGTCCCTCTCGCCACAAGATCCATGCATGCATGCAGTGTCGTTCTCTTTTTTTTTCTCTTGATTAATCGAATTCCTGAGGTCTTCACGTATGTAGCTAGCTTTACATGTAGATCGGAGCGTTCGATCAACTGGCATACTGCAGTCCTGCACTCTCTTTGATGTGTAAAATGCAGATCATTGTCGGAGTCCAGGTTATTGAACCGTTGAGTCCCCATGCTGTTATGTTCTTATGAAGATCCATCTATACCCATAACTTTAAAGCTTTCTGGCCCAGAAATATCTTGTAGCTTGTAGCTGTGATAATTGCGGTCAAACCCGATGCGCCGCGCCACCGACTCAGTCGGACGCGTATTTCCAAGGTCGTCATACTATATTGATGAGTTGAAACCGCAATCATCTTCAGGAAGTTAATATTTTGGCTGAAGGTTTTGAGAAAACTGGCATCCTGACGAATCTGCACGCACTCGCTGCCTTCCATTACTCCGATATATGTATGTAGGAGCCGCCATCTATCTTGATTGATCTTTCTCTTTCCTTCTGCCTTGACTCACTGAAACAATCAAGTGTTATATAGTTCTTTGTCCACTGTAAACTGCCTTTGTCCAGCGGAAAGTAGTAAGATGTCTATCAAGTTCTGATGACTCGGCAGGTCAGGAGCAATGTCACTGCAACTCTGAAAACTCTCCGAGTCACCGGTTTGACTCGGTAACTGAATATTTTGTATCTTGAGTTGCGATGCTAATGGATATGTAGCCCCCGAGTGTCGAGTTGTATGTCTGATCATGCGGCTCGGGACTAAAAAATATCTCAATTTAGACAAAAACTTAATTGTCCTAGCCCCCGGGTATTAAGCAGGCATGCTTGCATTATCCTGCTTGATGGCATATCGTTGCAATTTGACCCTGCAATAGATTGACAAATTTTGTTGCCGCAAGATAATAATGATATAAATTCCACTTGATGTGGCTGTAATTAAATAAATAATGGTGGCTGCATCAGCCAATATCAGGAGATGGTCATCCCAATCATAAAAAATCTGGTCATGCCAGTTCAAACTCATTTGGCCGAGTTATATGTTCCTGAAATTCAAAGGGAAAAGCCCCCGAGGAAACAATGATAATACCTTGATAATAATATGTTAGACTTGGCGGTTGGTAATAATTATGATAAAAAGTTAGTACTCCGCATAATAGCATAGGGTACCCTGCATGATAGCATAGTATAATCTGCATGATAGCATGTTGTAATCCGCATGATAGCAAATGGTTGCATAATATCAACTTAGTTGCATGATAGCAACTGGTAAGGTGCATGATAGCATATTTGTACGATGCATGATAGCATATGGTACTTGACTCAGTATTTCCCAAATCTAATGTGTGTTCAGGGTCGAGAACGGCCATGATAGGCAGCCATGATAGGCATTCAGACTCGATTGACGCCACACGCGGGTTCTTTAGTCCTTCTGAATTATCTCTATTACCGTTAAGTAGGTCTTCGCGCGACTCAGTATTTCCCAGGTAAAAACGCGTGTTCAGGGTCGAGAGCGGCCATGATAGGCAATCAAGCTCGATTGACGCCGCGCCCCAGTACTTTGGCCGCATAGTGCAAAGATACTTCTGACTTAAGGCGAGAATAACCAGGATTATTGCTTTTATCGGCTGCAATAGCCATGACGAGCTCTAATTAGATTTGATGATAATCAGCTCTAATCAGCTGTAGATGTGGTACAACGAGTCACCTGTTTTAACTCAAATATTTGATAAGATAATGATTCATTAATGACTCATAAACTGACGTAATGATGAGTTGTTTGTGACTCATAAAATGATATGGGGGTAAATCGCTGTGCGACTCATAAATTGATATGAC
Source organism: Poa pratensis (assembly GCA_947311845.1). Classification (NCBI taxonomy): domain Eukaryota; kingdom Viridiplantae; phylum Streptophyta; class Magnoliopsida; order Poales; family Poaceae; genus Poa; species Poa pratensis. Next base: position 88,307,390 of record CAMZMU010000052.1, on the reverse strand, counting down.
AATAAGTCGATGATGATTAATAAAATGATATGATGATAAATCATGAAATTGTATAACGATCAATCATAAATTGATATAATGGTAAGTCATAGAATGACAAATGAATCGCCAAATATCAATGCTCGAACATGTAGTGGTGATCTTGATATTCAATGCAAGCTGTAAATAGCTCGACTTTGCAATGCGAGTTATAAAGAACTCTAATTTGACGAATGTATTGGGAAGTAGATGTAATTAAATCTACAAAAACTGATATGAATTTAAAGTCTGCGACATGACATAATACGGATCGCAAAGATATTAATAATAAGCTTGATAAAATAGATATGCAGCCCCGAGATAAACTCAAAGGTAAACTTAATCTTATTGATAAAAGTAAAAGGCTGCAAAATTTGGGCGCGAAAGTGACTTATCTTGTTTTTATTCTCAGGTCGTTGATGACGTAGTATAAGTCGCGAACGTCGGTAAATAGCCATCGACAAAGTCGCATAGATGAGTTCCCATCAATTTGCTGCATCGAAGTCGCGGGCACGTTTCATTGTATACATATATGCGCACTTATCTTGCAGTATTATACTTTGTGTGGAAACCTGTACACACAAAGTAGGCAAATGGCAGGGAAATTGTTTGCAATATAAAATTTATGTAGGTGAATGAGCTAGTTAGAAGAATAGCACCTGGTGGTTTTCGCAGGAATACGCCTGACACGATTTTCCAGAAACCTGATTTCTTTTTGTATGGTAGCCGGACGTGACTTGTTTGGCCGGCCGAAGCTTGGTGAATCGGAGGATCGCGCGATTTATTTAAGTCGCTTTTTTTTTTGAAACAAGTATCTGGATATATTACGTCAGGAGCTCGAAATTACAAGAACTATCCAGAACTTGGACAGCTGTTCCCAAATTACAGAAAGAACCCTGAATAAAAAGAAAATTACAACCAAACCCTCGGGATCTTCTGCACACACCGAAATCCGCAACCGCTTGCACGGAGACGCTCGCATCACCGGCGGGGAAGACGAGACTCCAGCAGGCAGCAGCTGAGTCGCCGGAGCAAACCTTTAGAGGAAAAGTCCTCGTTAAGATCGCCGCAGTTGCCACCCGACGCGAACGTCGAGATCTGAGGAAGACGAGAGGCACATCGGCGGGGGCAACGCCCCGATTTACTCTGGCGGTCAGGCCAGATTCGCCGGCGAAGACCAGCTTCATGACCTGCATAAGCTCACGAACATGGAACAGCCGCAGCACCACCAAAAGCATCCACGAATTCCTCACCTCCTCCGTCACTCTTCCACTCCCACCATGGCAGCCAGAAAAGAACGCGAGGAAGAGAGAGATCCGCTTCCGCTCCGTCTGAAGAACGAGCTTATTGAAGGAGATCCGGCTAGATCCGCCACCATCATCCAATTTCCACCATGGAAACCAACGGGAGGAGGAACCAGCCAACCACCGGACGCCGCTCGCAGGCCCCGGCAGAAGACTCCAAACCGGCATAACGCCAGACGCCATATAGGCAAAAACTAAACCTAATCCTACTGCTAATATAAACAGGGCAAGCCAACCTCCAGATCCATCTACTCGCCGGCCAGCATCGCTGCCGGAGAGCAAGAAGGAGCGGGGCGGCAGCTGGGCTCGAAAGTCGACTCTCAACAGGCAAGAGGAGAGGAAGAGGGGAAAAGAAGGGCTATTTAAGTCGCTTGGTTGATCATATGTGCCGCCACGCTGTGTATTGTGTGATATCTCCGATCCATCTAGGCTCGCCTAGCTGTCACGTGCGGCAAACCCCCGGACTTCATGTTATGTAAAAAAGATTAATAGCATGCCATGTACTAGTCGAGATAAATTGTTGATGGAGCTGATGATCTAGTCATGTGGGCGTTGCTCTTGTCGCGAGTCCGAAATATATTTCCTGACGTCCTGCTGGCTTTGCTTCGTAATTGCTCAACATCCATATTCCTGGTCGCCTATGTGCGTATACGTCTGGGTCTGATCTCAGTGATTTGGTGAGTCGCCATCATTGTTAATTTTGATGAGCCGCGCACAAGAGTAGTGTTGATGATTGAGTCGCGACCCTTGCTGGCGTTGAACCATTGACAACGAAATCGTCTGAGTCCTCCTGACCCAGCTACTGACTTGTTCCATGTACATTTTCCAGGGAAAGCAATAGCGAGCTCGCTAGGAACTGCGAATTGCCATGTAGTACTCCCTCCGTTCAGATTTAATTGACACACATTTTGTTACACATGGATGTATCTAGACATCAAACAAGTATAGATACATCCATATTTAGACAAAACCAAATCAATTAATTTAGAACGGAGGGAGTAGTAGCTAGCAACTCCAAATCTCTTTCTTTTTTCTTCATTGATTACTCTCTCTGATTCATTGTGCGACTCAAAGGAGTTCTGGCTGTACGCAATCTTTTGCCAACTCGTTCTGATATTTTGCCTGTATCAGTAGCAGTGTCTGCCTCTTGCCTTTTTCCAACAGAGGTCTGATTTCCTTTATACATGAAGGTCGTGTATGATTACAGCTCACATACGAAATCCAAAGCTATTTCCTTTCTCGAACATACGTCCTCCATTTGCGTACGAAATCCAAGTTGATCCGATTTGGTGAGCTAGCTGATACCTTCCTTTTCCAAATGGGGGAGCGTACGCGCGGAAGCCTCTCCACGCCATGTTTTCCTTGTAAGCTGACCGCTCTTTGTCTTCTTTCATTGGTAGCTTTGGACGTTTTTGGTTTTGTATATCAACAGTATTGGAAACCGTGCTGCAGAGAGATTATCCATCGTGAGTGCTAGTAGCGCTCGGTTTTCTTTCTTGTACGTATTCACACCATCGTAGCTATCTGGTGACCCATCAGTTCCTTTTCCTTTTCTGTTCATTGGATTTGACCCGGCTTGTGGCTGTTGACCTCTTGTTTTTTCCTTGCTGCTTTAATACGCATGCAGAACCAAACCGGGTTGCTCTTAGCCACGCTCAGATCGACACGCTCGTTCGTATCGCTCGCGGATTGGAAGACCATGCTGTCCGGATTTGTGTAGAACTCAAACACCGAAGCAGGACGGAATACGATGACGTCCACAATTTCGATCCGCATCAGCTCGGCGAGTCGCGCATCGCTCCGAGCGTCGGGTTGCCGACGAAATCATCAGATATTTTTGGGGACGCGAATCTTTGCAGCTCGCGAGGGAAAAAAGTTGAAGTAGAACCCCGCGATCATGTTGACGAAGAATTGCAACCGTGCGAGTTGCTGACCCGTCACGGCAGCAAGGTCGCCTAATGGATTTGATCAGCAGGAGCTGAGGGCGAGGTTGATGTCGAGCCCCGGGCCGCCGACTTGGATCGGCAAGTCGTCGCCGTTGTTGATGAAGGGATCCCGCCCGGATCATGATTCCAAGCGCCGCTGGCCCCACGGTGGGCGCCAACTGTCGTGGATTTGTCACGTCAGGTGTCATCGCGTAATGACTTCGTAGGTGTGGGATTTAGGCGGCGTAGAATCTTCCGGGAGCGAGATGGCACACAGGAGAGCGATTTATACAGCTTCAGGCCCCGAGAAACATCATCCGGTAATAGCCCTACATGCTGTTTGTGGCTAGATCTTATTCCGTATGCCGGTGAGCGAGTCGCCGATGCGGCGGCTCTCTCTGTTTTGTTGTCTCTAGTCTATTGAGATCTGAGCGCTTTTGGTGCGCCTTGCCCCTCCTTATATAAGTGGAAAGGATCGGCTTACATGTGGTGTCCTAGTAGGATACAAGCTAGGGTTTCTGTTACAAGTCGGTTCGTGGAGTCCTTGTGCGACTCAAAACGTTAAGTCGCCTTGTCGGGCCTTCTCCATGTTGGGCCGCATTTGTTATATGTCAGGATATCCGTATCCTATATCCTCGACACCAGCGTCGTGCAGGAGGCTGAAGAGACCCTCGCGTGCCTGGAGGCCAAGCGCGAAGCTCTGGAGATCGACACCGAGGCCCGGCACCAGGAGATCACGGCTCGCGAGGCAGCAGCCTTCGCCAGGTCCCAGGAGGTTGAGGCTGGGATGGCCGCCAGTCTCCAGGAGCTGGAGGAGTTCCGTGCGTCTCTAGAGACTCGCAGGCGGGAGCTCGATGTTCGCGAGGAAGGGCTGCATGTGCGCGAGACGCACACCACCTGCCTAGAGGTGAAGCTGTCCTCGGAGCGAGAAGCTCTGGAGGCTCGCGAGGCCCTCCAGAAGACTGCCGCGGGCGTGGACGGCCTTGTCGAGGAAGAAAGCCGCAAGCTTCTCTGCGTCGCGGTCGGTCCTATCTTCGCCAACCTCCGCCGTCTCGAGCCCTCCTTCGACTTCCAGAGTGTGACCGAGCCTGATGTGGGTCCTAGAGCCGCGGACCGTGAAGCTGAAGTTAAGGAGGACGCGGAAGCGTACGCTGATCGCTTCAAGGCGGTGGAGGTTGACGAGAGCCCCGAGAGGATGTCGTAGTCTTGGAGTCTGGGCTACTTCTTGGTGCGCCTGGCTATTAACCTTGTCTTTTGGGGAACTGCTCCGGTACTGTAATGACTTTAAGACTTGTAGGCTCGTGTTTGTGCCTCTCGCGAGGCTCTTTATCACTTGTTCACGTCTTTCTCTCTTTTCGTCGTTGGACCTCTTTCCTTTGTGCTTGAGCACCGCCCTTGTGGTATGTTGGGATAGTGTGGGGTCTTGTTCCTTCCTGCATTGGACACAAAGGCGCACCCACAAGCGTTGTATGGTCGAAAAAACTCACGCGCGCTTATAGGCTTTTCTCTTGTGTACCTCGCGGGGAGAAAAGAGCGCCAAAGTCCCTGGTGAGGTGACGTGCATGGGAGCAGGCCCACCAGCCAGAGCTCGGACCCTTTGGAAAATTTGGCGCCGCTGGGATGCTCTCCGGGCGCCGTGCCCAGCCCCCCCTCGCGAGGTGCGCGAGAAAAAGTATGAGCGCGGGTGATCAAAATAGAAAAGGACACCTTACCGAGGTAATATTACAAAACGGCGCTGATGCGCGTAGTGCCCAAGGGAGCACAATAGTCTGTTACACTTGGAGTGGCCAAGTTACACTTCGCCATGTCTGGGCATGGAATTTTTTATACTTGGAGTAGCCAAGTTACATCCGCCAAGCTTAGGCATGGGTTTTTTATACTTGGAGTAGCCAAGTCACAACCGGCCATGTCTGGGCATGGGGTTCCACAGTGTGGCTGAGACTCCTCGCGGCCCGTGGCGACGCGTGGTTGGGGGAGCTTAGTTGGAGAGGCCCTCGGGGAGGAATAAGCTTTTCTAAAGCTGGGCTTTTGTGAAGCTGGGGGGGTGACGACTCGTGCGTCCTTCTTGAGACAAAAAGCTTTTGTGAAGCTGAGAGAGGGGGGTGTGACGACTTGGGCGCCCTTCTTGAGACAAAAAGAGTATTGCCTGGCATGAATCCATCACGGGTAGAACTTGCGGAGATGTTCTATGCCCCCTGGATTATCGACGGGCATGCCACCTAGCTCCTCCAGCTGCGCGGTCCCATGCTTGGCGACGCGCGTGACCCTGTAAGTTCCTTCCCACAGGGGTATGGGCTCGCGGGGGTCTTCCCTGGAGAGTGCCCTCCTGAGGACAAGGTCGCCGACTTCAATGTCGCGCGAGCGCTTGCGGCGGCTGTGGTATCGACGCAGAGCCTGCTGATACCTTGTTGCCCTGATGGTGGCCTGGCGGCGCAGCCCTTCCAACAGCGTCAAATCGCCGCAGTGGAGTGCCTCTTGATCATCCTCGTTGAAGGCTAGTGCAGTCAGCGGTTTGGCGAGATTTTCGATGTCGTTCTCGTTGAAGGCCAGGACTCGCGGAGATTCGAGCCTCTCCTCGCCCGGGAGGACCGCTTCGGGTCCGTAGGCGAGGGCGAAAGGTGCCTCACTTGCTGGCCCAGCTGCAGTCGTCCTAGAGGACCACAACACAGAAGGGAGTTCACTGACCCAGCTCTTGCCTGAACGTTTGAGGCACTTGAAGCTTCGTATCTTGAAGTCCTTGAGTTCTTCCTCGATTTCCTCTTCATCTTGGTTACTGCTTCGTGGGCGCCCTGGGGCGTTGCACAGCCGGCGACGACGCGGTAAGGCACCCCGTAGCGATGCGCGAGGTTGTTCAGGAAGTCCACCGCTGATTTTACCGGGATGGAGCGCACGGCTTCTACCTCCGCCCATTTGGTGACCTTGTCGACGGCGACGTAAAGGTAGCGGTAGCCTCTGCGTGACCTCTTGAAGGGCCCCAGGAGGTCCAGCCCCTAGACCGCGAAGGGCCAGGAGGCTGGGAGTGTCTGGAGCCCCGCTTCTGGCTGGAGCTCGGCCTGCCTGGCGTGGTGCTGGTAGATTCTGCAAGTTTCGACGAGCTCCTCAGCGTCTTGAAATACGGTTGGCCAATAGAAACCGCTCCTAAAGACCTTCCCCGCGAGGACGCGTGAGGACGAGTGATGCCTGCACTCCCCGTTGTGCACGTCCTCGAGGAGTTGCCTGCCTTCTTCTGTAGGAACGCAACGCAGGGAGATGCCATTAGGTCGCTTGCGGTAGAGATCTTCCCCGATGACGCAGTAGGACTTGACGTGGTACTTGGCCATGTTGAACATTCGTTCTGCTTCTGCCTTCTCTTTGGGGAGAGCCCCCGTGTTTAGGAAAGCCTTGATCTCGTCGATCCAGCTCTCCTCCTGAGGCACAGTGGCGAGCGTTCGGCGGATGCCTAGGGGTGGTCCACCGCCGTCTGGTGCTCCTGCCCGGTCGTGACGCTTGCCCGTGGGCCGCGCCCAGGAGGTCCCTCAGCTGGAGAAAACGGTGATGGTGGTGGGGGCAGAAGGGTGCCCGACACCAAAGCCTCTATGAATCCCCGGCCGCGCTCTTTCGAGCGAGGGCTATCGGGAACCTCGGGGTCTTCGGATGAGTTTGGTGTGTCGGAGGCGCGGATGAGCTCGGTGATGCATGCCACACTAGTACAGAACGATACATAGGATACCCCTCTATGGAAACAGCAGCAAAAAGACAACAGTCAGCGCTCACGAAGGCAACGGTTAAAAAAATCCGAGCCTATCCACGCATGGATTCGCGACACATCGGCAACGGACAAATATATTTAACTGTATGCGATACATCAGTGACGGGCGAAAATTCAGCTCCGTATGCGAGTTAGCACATATTGGTGACGGATGAAAATTTAGATTCGTATGCGATAGTTCGGCCCAGAAGGCCCGCCTAAGCGGTCCAATAAATACCTCCAAACCCTAGAGCAGTCTCAGCCCCCATTTTCTCGATCTCCTCTTTATCTCCCGCAGGAACGACCTTCTCCCTTGACCTACTCCTCCTGTCCGGCGGTCACGATGTAGCAAGCAGCAGCCGGAGCAGTCCCCCTACGTCGCCGACGACCATGGACGAGGCAGCCCGGGAGCAGGACGGCGTGCCGGCCTGATCCGCGCGGGAAGAAGGCGACGGCCAACCGCGAGCAGGACGGCATGGCGGCCAGACGAGACGACCCGGGAGCAGAACGCCTTGCTGGGCATTCCCGTGAGGGACTCGTACATCAGGCGTCGGGCCTGTTGCTGGAGCGGCAGCGGTGCTAGATATTCGCGGCAGCCAAGAGGCGGATCTGGGCGGGCGGATCTGGCCAAGCTGTTGCTTGATTCCAAGGTATGCATGTGCTTACAAGATGCTTCCGTGTTGTTGGCTAGTGTACGCTTGTGTTCCGACCGGCCGATTTGTCATTCTAATGTTTGGTGCTCCTGTTGTATCTCGTGGGTGATGGTTCGCTGCAGCACGAATCACTTCTTCACCTCGCCTAGATCTCCTTTTCTTTTTCTAGATTCTTTCTCTGTGTGGGATTCAATCTCTTTTGCCTCGCCCAGATCTTGTGCTGATGCCATCTCGTGGGTGATGTGTTTCTTATAGATTGAAGATGAGCTGATGCCATCTGAGTTCCGGTCAATATTGTATAAGAATTTGATGCTTCTGTATATTGCACAGGCAGTATGAGAGTATCTTCACAATATTGTATCAGGTTGGACCGTGACATAGTCTAGTACTATTTGATTTTTTTATTTTTGAATCGATCAACTATAACATGGTAATTCGATCAACTATAGTCTAGTATTATTGCTGTGATAGTACTGCATGCCGGATTACTTGTGTACCTTTTTGGTATTTTAAGGAGAAAACTCCAATAGTACATGGAGAAAACTGCGATGGTTTTGCCTATACTTAAAGTAATCAGTGTATAAAACATACGTGAAAACTGAGGGCCACAAGGCCTGATTTACTATAACTTACCTGAATGTTACTATGAGCAAGGTGTTGTCTACTTATCTAGAAGCATACCTTTGAGTATTTTCTATGTGGGGCGAGTTGGTTCAGCCAGCTGCTGCCAAACTCAAAGTAGCTGACCTGGGAATCGCAAAAGACACCGAAGAAAGTCTTATTGAGCTTATGAATGCAGCTATTATAGCACCCTAGGTATCAACACTACCTGAAGTGCTACCACATTACACTAAGAACTACTGTTTCTGAGATTATTCAAAATTTCGACAGAGTTTCCCTTGTATAAAAGGGCATGCGAGATAAGCAATTGGCAACAATAGGATAAACATCAATGTTATAGGTTGAAAGAACACCCATGCCGCTCAGGATATCACAAAGGGTTTCCAAACAAAGCGGCACGACAAGACACCGGAATAGGAAACTAATATCCAACAACTATTGATTAAAACATGGGTGACCACTAAGTATAAGAAATTATGTGTTGTGCTCAAGTGGTGAAGGGGTGCTATGCCCGACTCCCATGCATGTCGCTTATGAGTACCTGAAACCAAATGAAACACAAGGATGAGTATAAAAATACTCAGCAAGTACAATTCGAGCCATACGAACAATTAAACATGAAACAATATTCTGAAATATCACTGTCAATTGGAAGTCTGCAACTGAATATGTGAACATGTTGCCCGGACTAGCCCACGAGCTGACAGTTCTCACCGAACTCTATCGGAGTAGCCACTCGGGACAGTCTCTCACCGGACCATAGAATCGAAAGAACCGAATATCTGAATTTGTCGCCCGGACTAGCCCACGAGCTGAGAGTTCTCACCGAACTCTATCGGAGTACCCACTCAGGACAGTCTCTCACCGGACCGACAAGAAAGGTTAGCCATCGGACTAGCCCACAAGCTGACAGTTCTCACCGAACTTTATCGGAGTAGCCACTTGTGAACAGTTTCTCACCGAGTTAGCTATGAAATTAAGAATGTGAAATATCTCTGAACATGGACGAAGGAATCGAATCGAAAGAACTGAATAAGCCTGAGGTGAACCAACTGAACAAGGGATCTCAGTCCGTGAAAGCAATCAGTTGAACCGTCACACAATGGACAACCATAGAGAACAAGGGTTCGTCATGCACTTGCCTTTACTGAGGGCGGAGGGGTTGAAGAGCCAACCCTTTGTACCTGTAGGCAAATAGATGCACACAAGTCTCAACATATATCTTGCAACTCAATACAACAAACCTACAAGCCTCAAGCAGTACACCAAATCATCCAATCTAAGGCACACACACAAGTACTCCGAATGACATTCTCCAGGAAGCAACCATTTGCTGCCCCTTTACTAATAAATCGATAACTCGAGCTAGGCTCCTCAAAACCAAGCAAACGATAAGTTTCTGGACTCGTTAGAAGATTATCTAGAAATAACTCCAACTATATTAACTCAGATATTGAAGTTAACTAGGTCATAACCAGCAAATACTTCTCTGCTGTTTTCCAGTTTCAGAATAACGAGTAGCCGCCTTTGAAAATTCATAACAAGGTGAATACTCATGGAAATTAAGTGAATCCTTTTGGGTTAGAACCTAGGCACCACACACCAGCTAGAAGGAAGCAGAACATGCATTTAGATGAATTTTAAAAGCTCCTAATACACAAGGGGAAACACTATTCTGCGCTGCCTTGGAATATTGGATAGCTGGAAAGAAACAGTCACAAGCGGAGCTTCGCAAGTCCGATTGAAGCATTTCAGCACTCAAAACGATCGTGGGAACCAGGCCTACAAAACATCCCAACTATTGCTCCTCTGACTTTGCCATCTAGTTACTCGAAAATGAAGATTTCTGTGCTGTAAAAACAGAGACAGCAGCAGATTCGATTTTTCCCCTAATTTTCAATAGATCTAGCTATTCCCCTACCCTAAGAATCTAAGAACCACCATGTACGGCACATGTGAGGGTCATAGAGGGTGGGGGAACTTACCCTTGAAGCTTGGGAAAGGGAAAACGGACAGGGGCAGGTGAGGTTCCTCTCTTCTTCTTCTTTCTCAAGAACAGGTCCAAGGCTGCCCTTGGAGGAGGGTAGAACGTGGGCTGCTGGGAGGGATCAGGAGAAAAGGAGGGAGGCAGGGGAGAAGCATGGAGGCGTCATGGTAGGGGAGAGGGATCTCACCGTGGGGGAAGGAAGGAGTGGCTGTTTTTGGAGATGGCCACGGCTTGGCTGGAGATGAGGATCAGCTCTTCGTGTGGTGTTGAGGAAGGATAAGGTATGGGGGTTGTCCAACCTTGTTTTTCTTTCCTTTTATTCAACATATTTTCGAAATACAGAAAATAATCTTGTCCATTAGAATGAAATAAATTAGGGAAGATGCATCCGGAATCCGATTTCTGCAAATGAGTAGTCCATTTCGATTGTCTCAACGAGCCCGATTCAACCATGGACTCGGATCTTTGAGAAGAGGCTTGTTTTTGAAAGGTCACAAGAAGATGACTACGAAAGGCGTATGGCGAAGCGATGATAAGAACCCCGATGAAAATATCCAATAAATTACGGGGTATTACAGTCTACCCACCTAAAAAGGAACTCGCCCTCGAGTTCTTCATTCATTATAACTTGTAGAATACCCGACATCCAATTTACTAGGGAACAACTATAGAAGCACTCTTGAAAAGCAATGCTCCTCTGAAATCAGGAACGACCCAAAACCCATCCTACTGTGCACCAGTGTGTCAAGTTTTAAGTTATTAGCATACTAATTAAGGAGAGGACAACACCAGAGATCTAAAGCCGGGCTCTGATACCAACTATAGCACCCTAGGTATCAACACTACCTGAAGTGCTACCACATTACACTAAGAACTACTGTTTCTGAGATCATTCAAAATTTCGAGAGAGTTTCCCTTGTATAAAAGGGCATGCGAGATAAGCAATTGGCAACAATAGGATAAACATCAATGTTATAGGTTGAAAGAACACCCATGCCGCTCAGGATATCACAAAGGGTTTCCAAACAAAGCGACACGACAAGACACCGGAATAGGAAAACTAATATCCAACAACTATTGATTAACACATGGGTGACCACTAAGTATAAGAAATTATGTGTTGTGCTCAAGTGGTGAAGGGGTGCTACGCCCGACTCCCATGCATGTCGCTTATGAGTACCTGAAACCAAATGAAACACAAGGATGAGTATAAAAATACTTAGCAAGTACAATTCGAGCCATACGAACAATTAAACATGAAACAATATACTGAAATATCACTGTCAATTGGAAGTCTGCAACTGAATATGTGAACATGTTGCCCGGACTAGCCCACGAGCTGACAGTTCTCACCGAACTCTATCGGAGTAGCCACTCGGGACAGTCTCTCACCGGACCATAGAATCGAAAGAACCGAATATCTGAATTTGTCGCCCGGACTAGCCCACGAGCTGAGAGTTCTCACCGAACTCTATCGGAGTACCCACTCGGGACAGTCTCTCACCGGACCGACAAGAAAGGTTAGCCATCGGACTAGCCCACAAGCTGACAGTTCTCACCGAACTTTATCGGAGTAGCCACTTGTGAACAGTTTCTCACCGAGTTAGCTATGAAATTAAGAATGTGAAATATCTCTGAACATGGACGAAGGAATCGAATCGAAAGAACTGAATAAGCCTGAGGTGAACCAACTGAACAAGGGATCTCAGTCCGTGAAAGCAATCAGTTGAACCGTCACACAATGGACAACCATAGAGAACAAGGGTTCGTCATGCACTTGCCTTTACTGAGGGCGGAGGGGTTGAAGAGCCAACCCTTTGTACCTGTAGGCAAATAGATGCACACAAGTCTCAACATATATCTTGCAACTCAATACAACGAACCTACAAGCCTCAAGCAGTACACCAAATCATCCAATCTAAGGCACACACACAAGTACTCCGAATGACATTCTCCAGGAAGCAACCATTTGCTGCCCCTTTACTAATAAATCGATAACTCGAGCTAGGCTCCTCAAAACCAAGCAAACGATAAGTTTCTGGACTCGTTAGAAGATTATCTAGAAATAACTCCAACTATATTAACTCAGATATTGAAGTTAACTAGGTCATAACCAGCAAATACTTCTCTGCTGTTTTCCAGTTTCAGAATAACGAGTAGCCGCCTTTGAAAATTCATAACAAGGTGAATACTCATGGAAATTAAGTGAATCCTTTTGGGTTAGAACCTAGGCACCACACACCAGCTAGAAGGAAGCAGAACATGCATTTAGATGAATTTTAAAAGCTCCTAATACACAAGGGGAAACACTATTCTGCGCTGCCTTGGAATATTGGATAGCTGGAAAGAAACAGTCACAAGCGGAGCTTCGCAAGTCCGATTGAAGCATTTCAGCACTCAAAACGATCGTGGGAACCAGGCCTACAAAACATCCTAACTATTGCTCCTCTGACTTTGCCATCTAGTTACTCGAAAATGAAGATTTCTGTGCTGTAAAAACAGAGACAGCAGCAGATTCGATTTTTCCCCTAATTTTCAATAGATCTAGCTATTCCCCTACCCTAAGAATCTAAGAACCACCATGTACGGCACATGTGAGGGTCATAGAGGGTGGGGGAACTTACCCTTGAAGCTTGGGAAAGGGAAAACGGACAGGGGCAGGTGAGGTTCCTCTCTTCTTCTTCTTTCTCAAGAACAGGTCCAAGGCTGCCCTTGGAGGAGGGTAGAACGTGGGCTGCTGTTAGGGATCAGGAGAAAAGGAGGGAGGCAGGGGAGAAGCATGGAGGCGTCATGGTAGGGGAGAGGGATCTCACCGTGGGGGAAGGAAGGAGTGGCTGTTTTTGGAGATGGCCACGGCTTGGCTGGAGATGAGGATCAGCTCTTCGTGTGGTGTTGAGGAAGGATAAGGTATGGGGGTTGTCCAACCTTGTTTTTCTTTCCTTTTATTCAACATATTTTCGAAATACAGAAAATAATCTTGTCCATTAGAATGAAATAAATTAGGGAAGATGCATCCGGAATCCGATTTCTGCAAATGAGTAGTCCATTTCGATTGTCTCAACGAGCCCGATTCAACCATGGACTCGGATCTTTGAGAAGAGGCTTGTTTTTGAAAGGTCACAAGAAGATGACTACGAAAGGCGTATGGCGAAGCGATGATAAGAACCCCGATGAAAATATCCAATAAATTACGGGGTATTACAGTCTACCCACCTAAAAAGGAACTCGCCCTCGAGTTCTTCATTCATTATAACTTGTAGAATATGAGGACATCCAATTTACTAGGGAACAACTATAGAAGCACTCTTGAAAAGCAATGCTCCTCTGAAATCAGGAACGACCCAAAACCCATCCTACTGTGCACCAGTGTGTCAAGTTTTAAGTTATTAGCATACTAATTAAGGAGAGGACAACACCAGAGATCTAAAGCCGGGCTCTGATACCAACTATAGCACCCTAGGTATCAACACTACCTGAAGTGCTACCACATTACACTAAGAACTACTGTTTCTGAGATCATTCAAAATTTCGACAGAGTTTCCCTTGTATAAAAGGGCATGCGAGATAAGCAATTGGCAACAATAGGATAAACATCAATGTTATAGGTTGAAAGAACACCCATGCCGCTCAGGATATCACAAAGGGTTTCCAAACAAAGCGACACGACAAGACACCGGAATAGGAAAACTAATATCCAACAACTATTGATTAACACATGGGTGACCACTAAGTATAAGAAATTATGTGTTGTGCTCAAGTGGTGAAGGGGTGCTACGCCCGACTCCCATGCATGTCGCTTATGAGTACCTGAAACCAAATGAAACACAAGGATGAGTATAAAAATACTTAGCAAGTACAATTCGAGCCATACGAACAATTAAACATGAAACAATATACTGAAATATCACTGTCAATTGGAAGTCTGCAACTGAATATGTGAACATGTTGCCCGGACTAGCCCACGAGCTGACAGTTCTCACCGAACTCTATCGGAGTAGCCACTCGGGACAGTCTCTCACCGGACCATAGAATCGAAAGAACCGAATATCTGAATTTGTCGCCCGGACTAGCCCACGAGCTGACAGTTCTAACCGAACTCTATCGGAGTAGCCACTCGGGACAGTATCTCACCGGACCGACAAGAAAGGTTAGCCATCGGACTAGCCCACAAGCTAACAGTTCTCACCGAACTTTATCGGAGTAGCCACTTGTGAACAGTTTCTCACCGAGTTAGCTATGAAATTAAGAATGTGAAATATCTCTGAACATGGACGAAGGAATCGAATCGAAAGAACTGAATAAGCCTGAGGTGAACCAACTGAACAAGGGATCTCAGTCCGTGAAAGCAATCAGTTGAACCGTCACACAATGGACAACCATAGAGAACAAGGGTTCGTCATGCACTTGCCTTTACTGAGGGCGGAGGGGTTGAAGAGCCAACCCTTTGTACCTGTAGGCAAATAGATGCACACAAGTCTCAACATATATCTTGCAACTCAATACAACGAACCTACAAGCCTCAAGCAGTACACCAAATCATCCAATCTAAGGCACACACACAAGTACTCCGAATGACATTCTCCAGGAAGCAACCATTTGCTGCCCCTTTACTAATAAATCGATAACTCGAGCTAGGCTCCTCAAAACCAAGAAAACGATAAGTTTCTGGACTCGTTAGAAGATTATCTAGAAATAACTCCAACTATATTAACTCAGATATTGAAGTTAACTAGGTCATAACCGGCAAATACTTCTCTGCTGTTTTCCAGTTTCAGAATAACGAGTAGCCGCCTTTGAAAATTCATAACAAGGTGAATACTCATGGAAATTAAGTGAATCCTTTTGGGTTAGAACCTAGGCACCACACACCAGCTAGAAGGAAGCAAAACATGCATTTAGATGAATTTTAAAAGCTCCTAATACACAAGGGGAAACACTATTCTGCGCTGCCTTGGAATATTGGATAGCTGGAAAGAAACAGTCACAACCGGAGCTTCGCAAGTCCGATTGAAGCATTTCAGCACTCAAAACGATCGTGGGAACCAGGCCTACAAAACATCCCAACTATTGCTCCTCTGACTTTGCCATCTAGTTACTCGAAAATGAAGATTTCTGTGCTGTAAAAACAGAGACAGGAGCAGATTCGATTTTCCCCTAATTTTCAATAGATCTAGCTATTCCCCTACCCTAAGAATCTAAGAACCACCATGTACGGCACATGTGAGGGTCATAGAGGGTGGGGGAACTTACCCTTGAAGCTTGGGAAAGGGAAAACGGACAGGGGCAGGTGAGGTTCCTCTCTTCTTCTTCTTTCTCAAGAACAGGTCCAAGGCTGCCCTTGGAGGAGGGTAGAACGTGGGCTGCTGGGAGGGATCAGGAGAAAAGGAGGGAGGCAGGGGAGAAGCATGGAGGCGTCATGGTAGGGGAGAGGGAGCTCACCGTGGGGGAAGGAAGGAGTGGCTGTTTTTGGAGATGGCCACGGCTTGGCTGGAGATGAGGATCAGCTCTTCGTGTGGTGTTGAGGAAGGATAAGGTATGGGGGTTGTCCAACCTTGTTTTTCTTTCCTTTTATTCAACATATTTTCGAAATACAGAAAATAATCTTGTCCATTAGAATGAAATAAATTAGGGAAGATGCATCCGGAATCCGATTTCTGCAAATGAGTAGTCCATTTCGATTGTCTCAACGAGCCCGATTCAACCATGGACTCGGATCTTTGAGAAGAGGCTTGTTTTTGAAAGGTCACAAGAAGATGACTACGAAAGGCGTATGGCGAAGCGATGATAAGAACCCCGATGAAAATATCCAATAAATTACGGGGTATTACAGTCTACCCACCTAAAAAGGAACTCGCCCTCGAGTTCTTCATTCATTATAACTTGTAGAATATGAGGACATCCAATTTACTAGGGAACAACTATAGAAGCACTCTTGAAAAGCAATGCTCCTCTGAAATCAGGAACGACCCAAAACCCATCCTACTGTGCACCAGTGTGTCAAGTTTTAAGTTATTAGCATACTAATTAAGGAGAGGACAACACCAGAGATCTAAAGCCGGGCTCTGATACCAACTATAGCACCCTAGGTATCAACACTACCTGAAGTGCTACCACATTACACTAAGAACTACTGTTTCTGAGATCATTCAAAATTTCGAGAGAGTTTCCCTTGTATAAAAGGGCATGCGAGATAAGCAATTGGCAACAATAGGATAAACATCAATGTTATAGGTTGAAAGAACACCCATGCCGCTCAGGATATCACAAAGGGTTTCCAAACAAAGCGACACGACAAGACACCGGAATAGGAAAACTAATATCCAACAACTATTGATTAACACATGGGTGACCACTAAGTATAAGAAATTATGTGTTGTGCTCAAGTGGTGAAGGGGTGCTACGCCCGACTCCCATGCATGTCGCTTATGAGTACCTGAAACCAAATGAAACACAAGGATGAGTATAAAAATACTTAGCAAGTACAATTCGAGCCATACGAACAATTAAACATGAAACAATATACTGAAATATCACTGTCAATTGGAAGTCTGCAACTGAATATGTGAACATGTTGCCCGGACTAGCCCACGAGCTGACAGTTCTCACCGAACTCTATCGGAGTAGCCACTCGGGACAGTCTCTCACCGGACCATAGAATCGAAAGAACCGAATATCTGAATTTGTCGCCCGGACTAGCCCACGAGCTGACAGTTCTAACCGAACTCTATCGGAGTAGCCACTCGGGACAGTATCTCACCGGACCGACAAGAAAGGTTAGCCATCGGACTAGCCCACAAGCTAACAGTTCTCACCGAACTTTATCGGAGTAGCCACTTGTGAACAGTTTCTCACCGAGTTAGCTATGAAATTAAGAATGTGAAATATCTCTGAACATGGACGAAGGAATCGAATCGAAAGAACTGAATAAGCCTGAGGTGAACCAACTGAACAAGGGATCTCAGTCCGTGAAAGCAATCAGTTGAACCGTCACACAATGGACAACCATAGAGAACAAGGGTTCGTCATGCACTTGCCTTTACTGAGGGCGGAGGGGTTGAAGAGCCAACCCTTTGTACCTGTAGGCAAATAGATGCACACAAGTCTCAACATATATCTTGCAACTCAATACAACGAACCTACAAGCCTCAAGCAGTACACCAAATCATCCAATCTAAGGCACACACACAAGTACTCCGAATGACATTCTCCAGGAAGCAACCATTTGCTGCCCTTTACTAATAAATCGATAACTCGAGCTAGGCTCCTCAAAACCAAGAAAACGATAAGTTTCTGGACTCGTTAGAAGATTATCTAGAAATAACTCCAACTATATTAACTCAGATATTGAAGTTAACTAGGTCATAACCGGCAAATACTTCTCTGCTGTTTTCCAGTTTCAGAATAACGAGTAGCCGCCTTTGAAAATTCATAACAAGGTGAATACTCATGGAAATTAAGTGAATCCTTTTGGGTTAGAACCTAGGCACCACACACCAGCTAGAAGGAAGCAAAACATGCATTTAGATGAATTTTAAAAGCTCCTAATACACAAGGGGAAACACTATTCTGCGCTGCCTTGGAATATTGGATAGCTGGAAAGAAACAGTCACAACCGGAGCTTCGCAAGTCCGATTGAAGCATTTCAGCACTCAAAACGATCGTGGGAACCAGGCCTACAAAACATCCCAACTATTGCTCCTCTGACTTTGCCATCTAGTTACTCGAAAATGAAGATTTCTGTGCTGTAAAAACAGAGACAGGAGCAGATTCGATTTTCCCCCTAATTTTCAATAGATCTAGCTATTCCCCTACCCTAAGAATCTAAGAACCACCATGTACGGCACATGTGAGGGTCATAGAGGGTGGGGGAACTTACCCTTGAAGCTTGGGAAAGGGAAAACGGACAGGGGCAGGTGAGGTTCCTCTCTTCTTCTTCTTTCTCAAGAACAGGTCCAAGGCTGCCCTTGGAGGAGGGTAGAACGTGGGCTGCTGGGAGGGATCAGGAGAAAAGGAGGGAGGCAGGGGAGAAGCATGGAGGCGTCATGGTAGGGGAGAGGGAGCTCACCGTGGGGGAAGGAAGGAGTGGCTGTTTTTGGAGATGGCCACGGCTTGGCTGGAGATGAGGATCAGCTCTTCGTGTGGTGTTGAGGAAGGATAAGGTATGGGGGTTGTCCAACCTTGTTTTTCTTTCCTTTTATTCAACATATTTTCGAAATACAGAAAATAATCTTGTCCATTAGAATGAAATAAATTAGGGAAGATGCATCCGGAATCCGATTTCTGCAAATGAGTAGTCCATTTCGATTGTCTCAACGAGCCCGATTCAACCATGAACTCGGATCTTTGAGAAGAGGCTTGTTTTTGAAAGGTCACAAGAAGATGACTACGAAAGGCGTATGGCGAAGCAATGATAAGAACCTCGATGAAAATATCCAATAAATTACGGGGTATTACAGCTATATGTTCTGATGTTGATATAATCCTTACTTCTAGTGGTGTTTCGGTGGGGATTAAACTAGCACATTTAAATGGACAGGAGTCTTTCTCAATATGCAAAATAGTTCCATGTACCATCTATATCTATGCAGAATTGCAGATTACAACACAATGTGCATATAGCCCGCGTGTAACAACACAATTTGCATTTAAATCACAATCGTTATTTCTCCCCCTCAAGATAAATTTTACTTCTGCTGCTTGCTTTAAGCATTTTGACTGTGACAGGGAGGCAACCGATACTTATTTTGAAGGATCAAAGTCTATAATTTCTAGCTGCCTATGTTTGATCTGTAGTTCCTTACATCATTGAACACTGCCAATGCAGCGTCACTGGAGCAGTGGAGCGGTGGCTACAAGTTGAAGACGGCGTCCTCACGGCTACCTCAACTCCATGACCTGCCTCGGCTACAACTGCGCAAGGTGAATTCAATGTATTTAATGGTGTGTAGTGTGCTTGTAGTTCTTGTACTCCCAACATGAAGTACTCCAGCATGCGTATCCCCAGTATTGTTGGTTCTTGGAGTGTTGTGTACTGTAGTTCTTGGAGTTTTTCTTGGATTAATTGTTGGTGTAGCTCTTCGAGTAGTTATTGGAGTAGTTCATCCACATCAAGACCTTTGAGTACTATAGTGCATGTAACTAATACAGAAACGTGGTACCATGTAAGTTTTTCCTTTTGATTACTTTAATGTTGCATCCTACCAGATATAGTTTGATTTCAAGTTAAAAGTGTCATTCTGTCACTCTGTGCCAAACGAACCCACATGCCAACACTATCAAGTGCTAGAGTTGTTGTCCATGCATTTCCCCAAGGTGTTCACTTAACTGCACCGTTATATACTTAGATATTACTAGCTTTGCCAGTATATGTTTTATCCGTGCTGTTTTCACTAGTGTTGTTGAGCTTGGTGTACCCAGGTTATCCATGCGTTGCCACAAGGTTGGTGTCCATGTGTTGCCACAAGGTCTTCCCTAATCACACTGGACTCAACTCTTTTTTGGTAACTCTAAAACAATACAAACATGTATCAATCGAAACATTTTGAATTAGCTGGAATTCTTTAACTTAACAACATTGCTAATGGTGATATATCTCTGCACTATAGGTCAAAGGTGAGCTTTGCAAGATGTACAAGACCTGCGGAAGATGCAAGTAATGGGTTTAGCACTACTACTGCCTACTGGGATGATCAAGGCGGAGTTTTGTGGAGAGGATGATCATGGAATGCCCCAGGTGCATTCTTTGTAGTTAGTTGGAGCTTATGCTTTTTCTACGTGAGAAGCAGATGATAGAACATACTTGTATATATAGCATGTGTTAGCTGTGTAGTTAGTTCGTAGCTTTGTTTAGAGGAATATGTAAAGTTGTAACATGTATGGTAGTAACTTAATAGAAAGTATAGAAAGAATACTGCTGGCAGAAGCTGGCAGAAGCCAGCTAGAAGCTGGCGAGAAGCTGTTTTTTTTATATTATTTTTTCACATCGGATACGGTTGTATTTGTTTATCCGTTTGCCTTGTTTGTCTTGATTGGAAACGGACATACGTGGATGTCCGTTTGCATTTAGGGGCCTCATCAGAAACGGTTATTGTGCTCCGTTGCCTTTGTGTCGTTTCACATCAGTATCGGAAGCGGGGAAAAGGGCTTTTTGGTCCGTTTCCGATGTGTCGTTTTGTACTAGTGCCAGCCAGCTGGCTTGGCACCCTTCAGTGGGGAGGAAGCCCATCAGCTCTCGCGCCGCGAACAGCGCGGCTCCTGGGCTCGGGGCTAACTGGCTTTGTGGTGAAGCCCCCTGACCTTCGGGAAGGCACGAGGGGGAGACGCGGATGTTCCCCTCCTCGAGCTCCTCGACGCAGGGCCCGTGATGGCCGCAGTTCTTGGCGCCGTTGATGCGGGGTCGTACTCGCAGTTTGCGGCCCGGTGCAGGCGCTGCGGCGGTCACGCCGCCGGTGTTTGCGCGGCGAACCAGGTGCCTAGCTCGGATTCGTGCCATGGTGCCGGAGAGGTTGAAGGGAAAGGGTTGAAAGCACGCCTCAGCCCCCTACCTGGCGCGCCAAATGTTAGAGAATGGTCTCCGACATAAATGTCGGAGAATGGTCTCCGTGAACCAGGAATCGAAGGGGCCGAACATGACACTTAACAACACTCTCGTCAACCTCGGCGACCAAGCACGGCGAGCTCGACAGAACGCATCACGACAGAGATGGACACTAGCTCGTACCCAGGTTCAGGCCCTCCGGGAGGAGTAAAGACCCTACTTCCTGCCGTGTGGAATTGCACTGCTTCGTGAGGTTACAGTACAGGGGTGCTTGCCGAGGGCAAAGCTTACAACGATGGCAGAGCTTCCTCTGTGTGGAAGCTCCCTTCTCTGAGTGGACTAGTAGCCTTAGGTGAGTGAATGGTCGATCCCCTTCTCCTGTGGTGCTCCCCCTCCTTATATAGGCGCTGTAGTGGAAGCTAGGGTTCCTCCATGGCGCCGGTCCAGGAGGGCGGCGCACCCTTGGTCCAGGGGTTGTGGACGAGGTCCACCGCGTTGGTCTTGCTGGTCTTCGTCAGGTCCTGCCACCGTCCGTCCAGAGCGGTGGCCGGTGCTCCAGAGGTCCGTGGTGTCACACCGGTGACGTCGTCATTGGAGCGGAGCGGCAGCGTGTCCCCTTAGCACCAAAATGGCATGCTTGGTAATCCTCCTCCTTTAGGGCAGCTTTGTTGCTCTCCTTTAAGCATGGGAATGGCAACTGCTGCCCATTCGTCACCGTGCGCAGGCATGCGCGTCATCCTGCCACGGAGCGCAGGCCCCATGTGCGCCCTGCCAGGATGGCAGAACCTCGCCAAGCACTTCGAGTGCTCCGTCACCCCGAGAGGGGAAAAGTTGATATAGCCCGAGTCACGTCCATCACCATGTCAAACACTCCAACATATCACAAGGCGACATTGAGCTTAAAGGTGAACTCCTTCCTCTATGAGAACACATTCCGTGCCCCTTTGGATGGTATACTACGTGAGCGTCTACCCCATTACCATGCTAGGTACCACATGACGAGTACGAACATCCGGGAAGATGCCGAGGAAGCCCAAGCCTCAAGACCATCCAACGCATACGCATGGAAGAGGAGGAGGAAGCGTCAAGAGAAAGAAGAAGAAGAGAAGAAACTGCCAGGAGCGGTATTACCGCCGGATGTCCAGCGGTACTACCGCCCCGTCACTGAAGCCCCCGCATCACTGGAACTACCACCGCCACCTCCGCCTAAGAAGAACATCGGGCAACATCAGCGGTACTACCGCCGAGCCTCCGGTACTACCGCCGAGGTGGAAACCAGATCCGCAGCGGCGGAACTTCCGCCGCCACATCCGCTTAAACGGGCTTCGGTGCGCAGTAGCGGTACTACCGCTGTCTAGCGGTACTACCGCCGTGGTGGAGCGAGTCCAAATCAGACCCGCACCAGCGGTACTACCACCGCCTGAGCAGCGGTACTACCGCTGCTGCGGGCACAGCTCAGACCTGTGAGCCTCCTGCGCGTCACGTACCAACCAACTTCGTTCCCCTTTGACTTGGGACTATAAATAGGAGCTCTCCATCTAGATCTAGGGTTAGACTATGATTTGAGAACTAAAGTAGAGCCTTGCTCCTTCTTCTCAATTATCTCTTTCCTCCTATGGAGATGAATCAAGGCCTCCACATGTGGAGATGAACCAAGGCCTCCTCTTGAGGAGAAGATCCCTGCGTGGATACCAAGGCTCCGCTTGTAGTTGCGATTACTTGCTAATCTTCCATCTTTAGGTGGCTAGGTTGGATTGGTTCGATTGACCAATTGGACAAACAATCCTAAGAGTAAGGTGTGCTTGGGAGAGGAGGATTGGGGGCTGCCCACGGGGATTTGTTACCAATCGAATCTTGCCGGGTTGCTACTTGCTATTTACCCTTGTGTGTTTGATTTCCCCTCTTTTGTGTTCGTCGTTCTTCGTGTGTTCTTCGTGTTCGTTATTCCCTCCGCACAAATCCGTGAAAATCGGGACCTATCCTCATCATATGGTATCAGAGCTCTAGGTTGACACGAATTTGATTTGTGTTTCCACCAAAATCCACCAAATTTTTTCTTCGTTTTTGAGAAATTCGAAAATTTCCACCAAAAATAGCCTTTCCTTGATTCAAGCCGATCTGTCGATTCGTTGCGTTTTTGGTAGTTTTGTCCATGGATCTGTTGCTTTAGGACCCCCTCCTTCCTTGTTTGCGTTCCCTAGCCCTAATTTTGCCAATTTCCCGCGAATTCGAGGATTTTCGAGCCCAATTTCCGGCCAAATAGCAAGCAGAAAAACCAGATCTCCAGGGAGCGGTACTACCGCTGGAGAAGCGGTACTACCGGCACTGGGAGCGGTACTACCGCCCGGGCAAAAAAATTTAGAAATTTTTCTTGTTCTTCGGGTTCGTTTTGGCATTTCCACTTTGGTTTGACTCCTTTCTTAGTGTGCCCTACGTCTTCGACATCGACAAGCTTCCGCAGCAACGCATCATCAACGCCAAGCGACGACGCCACCAAGGACTCGACATTCCCCACCACCATATCCGTTGTGAGCCCTTCTTCCTTTGGTGTACCTTAACCTATGGACTAGCTCGGTGATATTGCGAGGCATTGCACGTGTTGAGTGTTTGTCTTCAAGTATTGGCGAGTGTGTATCGTTAGAGAGCTTGGCACTAGCAAAAGAGAAGGAATCATCGTCAAAAATCAAAAAAAAAAGAGAAAAGATAAGAATCAAGTGGTGCCAAGTTTCATCTCTTGTAGGTTGCGACAAAGCTAAGACCGCCAAAGTGAGTGTGAGTGTTAACTCTTGTGCAAATCCGTTGCCCACAAAAAGCAATTGAGCTAGCGTCCTTCTTGTGTTGGGTGACATTTGAGCACGTAGTCTTCGTTAGGTTGTTATCTTCGAGTGCTCGCCCTTTGGTCGCCCAACCCCATCATTCGCTTTTGTGTGTGTTTCTTGATACTTTGTGGTTGGAGTTTCTTTGGTAATTTGATCATTGTGGATTTTCTCTACCTTTGACAATATACTTGTCGTCGGGTTTGCTTGTTTCGTTTGCCACTTCATACCTTCCTATCCTCATAAGTGTGTGTGTTGGGTGTTAGAACCGGATACTCTCCTCTCAAGCCACATTATACTTGGGATATAGTTTGTCTTGGTTTTTCTTACCACATATCTCACTTGTTCTTGAGAAAATGTTTAGGGGAAGTACAAACGGAAGCTCAAGCTCGGATGAGGAAATCCATGGTGAAGTTCAAGGTGATCATGCCTATGTTACACTTGACGAGTTCGTTGGTATTGGACACCTTCTTCGTGATGGCTTATGCCACTATGAACGACGTCGTCAAGCTCTAGAAGCCAACTTCAACAACCGCATGCATGCGCAAGAAGCGTCTATGGAGCGAGTGACCGAAGCTATCAACAACCTTGTGCAACATCGCTCTTCTCCAAGCTCGCGCCGCACAAGGCACACTTCAAGGTCGTCACAATCAAGGCATACGCGTCATGGTCCTCGTCAAGGTGAACCACATCAAGATCTTCAAGATAACCCAAGGCGCGACGGTCATGAACGACATCGTCTTCACGTGGAACATCCACGTTCTCCTAGCGTGAACAATGCCAACGCGCATCAAGAGCGTCAACGCCCAAATGGGGAACATCATGACCGCCTACCATCACCACCACCACCACAACAACGCGATCGTCATGGACGTCATGAACCTCGACAAGAACGTCAACACTCACCTCGAGCGTACCAAAAGAATGAACATCAAGAGCTTCATCGCTCAAATGGTGGACGCCATGAACGCACTCCTTCGCCACCACCTCACCCTAGAGATCGCCGAGACACTTGGACTCCCATATGGCATGAGGAAGAACGCATATGCGACAATTGCCAAGGCCAAGACCATGGTCCACGAGAATGTCCCAATCTCTCGTGTCCAATATGCGATGGCAATGGTCACATGATGGGAGTGCCCAAATGGAGATAAGGACGACAGAAGATGGTCGAGAATGGGATTTCCCTTCGACCACGGAGGCGAGCATGAGCAATGCTATCACATTGGTGGATGCGTTGAATGAGGATGGCCAAACTATGGCATGCATCTTTGGAGGCGATGAGCTCGAGAAGGTTGAGCATGGGAGTTTCCCTTCAACCTTGGAGGCGTGTGGAGATGAGGAAACCGAGCCTACCCTCATGTGCTTGAATGATGAGATAGCACCAATCCCATGTGAGAATGAGAGCCACTTAGCCCACTTGAGTGAGAGCGAGAGTGAGTTGAGTGCCTCCACCATATGTGAGTTTGAGTGTTTCTATTTTGAGGGAATGAGTGATACACCATGAGTTGAGAGAGGTAGTTGATAGGTCAAGTGAGGCCACTTTGCTTTCTAACAACTTACCATCTTCCTCTAGTGTGTTCTCTCATTGTGTACTAGGTTTCATGCATGATGATGATGCAACCACATGCCTACATCAAGATGAACGGTCGGCCACATAGAGGCCCCTACTTCAACACCTACTTCACATGCGAAGGACAACAAAGGTATGGGTGTTGATGTGACCATGTTCCCCTCGTGGACATGATGAATGATGATTGCTTGCATGCTATGGATGATTTCCTTGCCCCATCATATGATACATTTTTATTCCCATGTGATACTTCCAATGTTGATCATGTGGAATCACCTATTTGTGATGATTTTTCCATGACATGCCTAGTTATGAGTGTTTCCAATTCTCCCCTTGTCAATTCAAACATGACGAACAATTGCTCTTTTCCAATGTTTGTTGACAACAATGTTCACGCTTTCCGCAATGATGACCATGTCGATTCTTCTATTTGTGATGACTTTGCCATACCCATGTTTTGCAATCGATGTTTGCGCTACTTTCCCATTGTTGCATCCAAAATATTGAACAATTGTTTTTTAAATGCTTGGTTTGCAATAATGTTGATATATTGGCTTATGAGATTGCCCCCATAGCTTTCTCACCTTGTGGAGATCTTCATTATCTTATGGACCTTGTTCCATCCTTCACTTTGCATAGTGACCATCCACATATGTCATATTTTCCATTTGATTTTGGTGTGGTTGGTGTTGTGCAAATGAAGAGACGCGTCATGATGGATGATGTTTCATATACCGTGCACATCATTTCTTCATATGGTGTCTTGTGTGTGCCGGTAAGCGCTAATGTCAACGCCATTGAGCATGAGTTGACAATGCGAGCTCTTGAGAGCATACACTTGAGTCGTGGATCGAACCCGGCTCTAATACCTTTCCCATGTTTTGCATCAAACAAGTTGACAATTTCTCTTGCATTTGGTTTGTTTGCAAACATGTTTGTGATGTTGGTTTCTCCTATGGCAAGACAAATTCCCATCTTTTATGTGAATGATTTATGTGTTGCAACAAATATGATGAACAATTGTTATTTCCAATGGCTTGTTTGCAACCATAATGACATTTCGAGCATGTCTTGTCATGACTATTTTGGTTTCTACACGTTTGGTGTTGCAACAAATATTTCGAAAACTTGCTCTTTCTTATGGGTTGTTTGCACCCATATAGATATTTTGGACATTCTGCATTGTGAGTTTTTCCCGAGTACTCCTCTTATTGCATCAAGGATGTTGACAAATTTCTCTTTCCAATGCCTTGTGTGCAATGTTGATCACATGGTTCAAGATGGGATACCTACATGGCCTTCTCTTATTCTTATGGAGTTTTTGTGTTTCCACACTACGAAGATGTTCCATTGGATTGCTTGCACTTTGACCTTGCACTTGCAATACATTTTCATATTCTTGTGTTGTGCTAACGGTGCTATGACAAAGAATGTACATGTCATTGTTGATATGCTCCTCTTTCTTGCACACACATGGTTTGCTTGGTCTTTGCTGTTTATAGACATGGTGAATTCCAATTCTTCAACAACACATCTACCTCCTTCACATGGTGATGACGAGCAAAAGTCGAGGACGACTCTTTTTGAAGCGGGGGGAGATGATGTAGCCCGAGTCACGTCCATCACCATGTCAAACACTCCAACATATCACAAGGCGACATTGAGCTTAAAGGTGAACTCCTTCCTCTATGAGAACCCATTCCGTGCCCCTTTGGATGGTATACTACGTGAGCGTCTGCCCATTACCATGCTAGGTACCACATGACGAGTACGAACATCCGGGAAGATGCCGAGGAAGCCCAAGCCTCAAGACCATCCAACGCATACGCATGGAAGAGGAGGAGGAAGTGTCAAGAGAAAGAAGAAGAAGAGAAGAAACTGCCAGGAGCGGTATTACCGCCAGATGTCCAGCGGTACTACCGCCCCGTCACTGAAGCCCCCGCATCGCCGAAACTACCGCCGCCACCTCCGCCTAAGAAGAACATCGGGCAACATCAGCGGTACTACCGCCGAGCCTCCGGTACTACCGCCGAGGTGGAAACCAGATCCGCAGCGGCGGAACTTCCGCCGCCACATCCGCTTAAACGGGCTTCGGTGCGCAGTAGCGGTACTACCGCTGTCTAGCGGTACTACCGCCGTGGTGGAGCGAGTCCAAATCAGACCCGCACCAGCGGTACTACCGCCGCCTGAGCAGCGGTACTACCGCTGCTGCGGGCACAGCTCAGGCCTGTGAGCCTCCTGCGCGTCACCTACCCACCAACTTCGTTCCCCTTTGACTTGGGACTATAAATAGGAGCTCTCCATCTAGATCTAGGGTTAGACTATGATTTGAGAACTAAAGTATAGCCTTGCTCCTTCTTCTCAATTGTCTCTTTCCTCCTATGGAGATGAATCAAGGCCTCCACATGTGGAGATGAACCAAGGCCTCCTCTTGAGGAGAAGATCCCTGCGTGGATACCAAGGCTCCGCTTGTAGTTGCGATTACTTGCTAATCTTCCATCTATAGGTGGCTAGGTTGGATTGGTTGGATTGACCAATTGGACAAACAATCCTAAGAGTAAGGTGTGCTTGGGAGAGGAGGATTGGGGGCTGCCCATAGGGATTTGTTACCAATCGAATCTTGCCGGGTTGCTACTTGCTATTTACCCTTGTGTGTTTGAGTTCCCCTCTTTTGTGTTCGTCGTTCTTCGCGTGTTCTTCGTGTTCGTCATTCCCTCCGCACAAATCCGTGAAAATCGGGACCTATCCTCATCAAAAGTCTCTCGAGCCGATCCCCTGGTCGCGGGGACTCAGCCTCTCGTTTCGGCGTTGAAACCCCCACGAGGGGTTAGGCCTCGCGGAGCTCGCCAGGCGCCGCGGCCTAATCCTTAGTCGCATTCCGCGCTCAGGTGTCGGGGGCCAGAAGGGCCGGCCCATGATACCCTGGTTTCTATTGGGCCAACAGGCTGGGTCTCGGGTACGTAACCGACTAGGTTTTACAGATAAGGAAACTCATAACCGACTATGCCTAACTTTGGGAAGCAATCTTCGTCCTGGGCCTCCCTTGTTGGGCTTCATTGGACTGTCGACAATTGGGCTTTAGTCATCACGTGCACCAGGTACCCTCATCGTAGGGTACCCGTTTGGTATAACCTCGTCAGTGAGTTTCACATTAAGCTCCATATTCGTAATAAGAGTAACAATTTTATCTAGAGTGCTGCACAGGAGGCATAAAGCTGTTTTTCATTTTCCCTATTCTTAGGTGATTATAATGTGTTATAATTCCAACTGATAAAAGCACATGCCGTTTTGATATTCATTGGGGTTTCTTATTTAATACTGAGGCTTTATTATCGGATGATGCCCCTCTTTTTAACCATCGGTACGCCTAGGCACTAAGGTAATTTTTTTAGTTTGAACTTGGATGGTTACGCCATGAGGGTTTTGTGATATGTGTTAAAAGTCGTTTGGGCTAGGTGGATTGCTGGTAAACACTCATCCAAAGGTGGAATAATAAATGGTAGGCACTTCACACAACTAATATTCTTAAAAACGATTTTTTGATTTCATCAATCATCAATGGGCTTGAACAAATTATAGAGGTACGTCTTTTGACTGCATAACAAATTGAGTTGAAGATATAATCAGATGCGTAGATTGCACGTATTTTGCGAGAGGAGGGGATTAAATGGTACCAGCGACCCAAAATCCATTTCATTCTTGAAGGGGATTCTAATACAAGATGTTTCTATAAATGTTGCAAATGGCGACCATAGGAAGAAAATAATACATATTCTCCGCCAAGAGGAGCGCATGATTGAAGTCCATGAGTATTAAATCTTATATCATAAAATATAACAAAGATTTGTCTTGGATATTGGAGGAAGGAAACTTCGCTTTCGATGAGTCCCGAACAAATGATATCAGACATGTAACCAATGAGGATATCTCTTTCCTTACTGCTCCTTTATTTTTTTAATTTCTTGAGGAAAAAATGAGAAAAGCAGTCTTCCAAATGGAATACAACAAGGGTTACATAAGAACTCTCAGTAACCATACTATCAAGGGGGTCTTGAGTGAGTAGTTTGATCATATTGTTCGTAGAGAACTCAAATGCTTACATTCTTGCATCATCTTTCTTAACTCTTATTTGAATTTTCCCTATGAGAGGTGTCTATGAAAAATTGTTACGTTTTTCATGTTGAACGTTTTTTGTACTTCTTTTATAGTGAGGTCTAAGTTTTTCCCTATGTACTTATCCTTATTTCCAGGTATTTGGTGTTTCTCTATATGAAATCCTAGAGCTTATTTTTTCTTCATAACAAGAACAAGTTCATTTAAATCGAAGCTCATGTTGTGGCTTGTAGTTAGTTCGTCTCTGTTTGGTGGTTTGTGTGTGTGTGTGGGGGGGGGGGGGGGGGGGGGAGGGTGTTCCGGCCCTAAATACGGTGTAACCTCCAAGGGGAGTTTAGAGAGTTGCACCATGTGTGCCATATGGACTCTGGAAGTTGAAGTGACGTCTGTAACTTGCGGCTTTCGTAAGAAATGCATAACGGTTGGATTTCAGGGATCTAATTAAGGGTCTTCTCCCCAAACAGTTTCCCAACTCTTTTTGTAAGTTTTGTCGTCCGTTTTCTTAGCTCTTGAAGTTTTCTAACTCTCACCCCTACAATATTTGTTGAACCCTTTTTAGAAAAAAGAGCGAGGAGATCTAGATATTATTTTTTACAAATCAATCTCTACTCTAAGTGAAACAAAGTTGCGGACTCCTTTTGGAGGAGGTGTTTTGCCTCCCATGCTAGCTCATATGCTACTGATATATTAGAAAAAATATAAAAATAGTATGTTTCCAAAAAATCTGAAACAAAATGGTGATGAACATATACATGTTTTCTAAATACGTGCCAAGTTTAGTTATGAATTGACGTGTGTGGTGCGCTATGCAAACATAAAAAAAACAGTGCTCTAAAAATTGTTTCTGAAAATCCTATTTCCGCCACAGATTTTGTGTGTGGACATAATAGACTAAATGTCATTTCAACACGAAACTTGACACGTACAAAACATGTATATGTTTGTCTCCGGAAAATTTTGTTTTTTTTTAACCGCTACGACCTGATTTATTTTAAATTTTGTGTGACGAGCTTGAGTACTCTATCTTGACCGCTACGACCTGATTTATTTTAAATTTTGTTCAAGTTTTAAAACATATCCTGATTTGAATTGAATTCGTCGGTTTCATTTAAGTTCATACACCGATAATATGCTGGTGGTTTTATTTTATTTTTCCTTAAAAAGCCTATTAGGGACGCCGTTGATACAGCGGACCCAATACACCGACAATATGCCGGTGGTTTTAATAGCATTCATCCGGCGTCAGGTACCAGCTGCCTCAACCAAACAACGATACATCGTTCATTACATCAGGGATAATAAAGCTAGGAGAATTAGAATCCCAGAAAATTGTAAAATCAGAAACAAAAGCATATCTAGCTACTTTGTGTGCTACAACATTTGCTTCACGGGGCAGTGTTGCTCCACAACTTGACCAATTCTGTTTGTAGTTGGCTGACTGAGCAGTAGAGTTGAACGACGTAAGGGCGGCGTTGGTTTCCCGGCGCAGAACACACGCGATGTTGGTTCAGTAAGCAAACACCCAAGTGGTCAGGTCTATTTCAGAAGAAAAAAAAGAGAAGTGCAACACAAATGTCAAACATCGCGTGCATAGACTTTTTTTAGGGGCATAGACTGGATATTCTGGCAGTTTGCGCAAAAAGACTTGGAAGAGTCATAGTCAATGGCACAAATCTCCATCTGCAAGACACCTGTGGGTAACACTAACACTTTCGTCATCTCAAGTTTTGGCCAGCATACACAACTTTGTTCACCTGCTTGAGACACATCAATTCCCCCCAACTCAGTAGTTACCAATGGAGATTTTCCTTTCAGCGGTGGTCGGTGAGCTCGCAACAAGATCCGTGAGTTTCTTCGTCAACAAATACTCCAACCAGCCGGTCCAGGATATGGAGAACAAACTGGAGAGAATTCTACTCCGAGCGCAGGTGATCGTTGACGAGGCCGCGGGGCGCTTCATCACAAACCAAGGGATGCTTCGGCAGCTGAGCATGCTGAGGTATGGCATGTACCAAGGTTTCTACGTGCTCGACACACTCAGATACAGAGCTTTTGAAGAAGATGGCGCTGGAGATCATAAGGCTGTGAATTACTCGTGGGCTCTGTCCAAATTCAGCGGTGCAAAACGTCTCTGTCTATCTAGCAGTACCAGCAGCAGCACAAAATTTTCACATAATCTTGAAGTGGAAAAGGTCCTTGATATTTTGAGAACCATGATTCTTGATGTCAGTGAATCTGTCTTATTATTGACAACGTATCCTCGGCTGCACCGCCAGCCTTACAGCATGCATCTCATGATGGAAAATTGCATGTTTGGCCGGCAGATGGAGATGGAACTAATCCTCAGCTTCCTGTTGCACACACCACTTTGCAGTAGTAGTCTTGAAAAGTTTGATGTCCTCCCGATTGTTGGTCCAGGAAGAGGTGGGAAGAGTACCCTTGTTTCTCATGTCTGCAACGATGAAAGAGTCCGTAATCATTTCTCACAGATTTCGTTCTTCAGAAACGGCACATTCAAGATGAAGATAAAGCCATTTTGATAGACGGGTGTAAAATGGGACAACCGCAGAACAGGAAATTGCTAATTGTTTTTGAGGTGGTTGGGGAGCTCAACGAAGATCTCTGGGAACGGCTCTGTTCTCTCTCCACAAGTCGTACTGCAACTGGTAGTAAGATCATAATCACAAGCCGATCTGACAAGATCACAAAGCTTGGGACAACACAGACTATGACTCTGAAGCATCTGCCTCATGAGGCGTTCTGGTATTTCTTCAAGGTGATTACGTTTGGAACCACGGATCCTAGAATGCACCCGAGACTAGCATATTTGGCAATGGAGATATCGAAGGTAATGAATGGATCTCTGATTGCTGCAAACGTCATTTCTCGCGTACTTCGAGCTAATTTTAGCATCCAGCATTGGTGCAAGATTCTGCAATTCGCGAGAGGGTATGTAGAGAAATACATATCTATGTTTGGTGAGCATCCTTGTGATCTGTTGGATGAAAGTAAACCTGCATACCTTCGAATACTGGGTAGAACTAGTGAAGATTTGTTTATTTCTAGTCAGTACCAGACATGCTCTTCTCAAGAGGAACTTCCCGAGATAACAGTGCAAGATGTGTTGTATGGAGGCGTCAAACCTCAGGCTCAGGGGACATTTAAGGTCCTTGCATGGAAGTCCCCACTACCGCCTTACCATTGCTACATCAATACTTGCGAGATTCGACAGCTGCAAACTAGAGTTGTCAAGAGGAGACGCTCTCTGAAAAATAGTGGTATTAGACGTGTTTAATGCTGTAGATGCACATATATTTTTGTGCTATTATCTCCTTGTACATAATCATATGTTGCTGCTGAAACAGTAAGTGATAATGTTCTGACATGCATATTTTCAACATGTACCTTTTTATTAGCTGTATGCTTGTCAGCGGTTTTACTCTTGGCTTAGCTAACCTGTAAGGAGAGATTGTGCAACAAGCTAGGATACTAGTATTTTGAGTTGAGTTTGATCTTTTGTATACTCCCTCCATTCTACAATATAAGATGTTTTAGCATTACATTTTTTTTTAGAAAAGGAGGGTGCGAGTCCCCGGCCTCTGCATCGAGTGATGCACACAGCCATTCGCACTTATTAATCCAACCAGATTTACAAAGTACAATAATGAGAACAAACTGAAGTCAACCTCTCGACAACAAGGGTCGCTACCACTATGATGGGGGTGACTAACACCAACGCACATCATCTAAAACCCAGTTCAGCTAAACACTCAACGCACACCGATGTGCACGCTTTAGTCGTGCCGCCGTCTTCCACGAACCCATCTTCAGAAAGGATCAACACCATGACCTTGCAAAATCAGGCCTGCCGTCGGCATCGCCACGATGCCAGACAGCGCCACCATGCGCGAGTCCATCAACCTGAAGTCGAGACCCCGCAGCGCCACGCCGCCGAGACTCACCGACATCGACGTGGTAGATGAAAACACCGCTCCGCCAGCTGACCCCCTCTAGGTAGTTCGTGTTCCAAAACGATGCCCTCAAGAGGGTGAACGACACCGTAGGTGACGCCATCGTCTGATCTGGAAAACCAGATCTGGGGTTTCCCCCGGAACAAACAGGTTGAGGGCGGAGCAACGATGCCTTCAACAAGGTGATGACGCCCGGGGACGCCACCATCGTCGTCTCCAAAACGGAGTCCGGTTCTCACCGGCCAGCCCGCCCCACTCGCCGTCGATCTACCAGAAGAAGAGTCGATGTCGTCCGCCACGTCGTCGTCGAGGAGTCGAGGACGTCGCGCCGTGGTACCCGACAGTACCACGTCCAGGCCCTCGTAGCCGATCCGCCGCCGCCATCGCAGGCCTTAGATCCGCGTGGGAGGGAGCGAGGAGGCGAGGAGGGACCCCGCCGCCGCCGCGCCGGCCAAGCCTTGCCCAGCCGCACCCTTTGGCGGCGGCGGAGGGAGGGAGAGTGGATGGAGGAGGGAGGTGGGCGGCGGCTAGGGTTTCCCCCGTCGCCGGTGGATAATGAACTGGTTGGGGAGTGGATGTACAAGCCCAACACCCAGGTTCAAATCCCCAGGGACGCGAATTTAGGTTCCTATGTATACTTGAGGATCAGGCCTTCCTGATACTCATGGAATTTATCTTGAGGATCAGGCTTGGTTATTAACCAAGATAAAAATCCTGGTACTCATGCCTAAAAGGCTGTGTGCATCCCTAGTTGGTGCAGAGGCCGGGGAAGTGAAATCCTCCCCCATTTAAAGGTTTTAGCATTACATATATTGTATAGATTCATACCAAAATAAGTGTGCATTACACTTGTGTAGATACTTAAGTACACATGTGAATGTGCGAAAAGGCTACAACATTTTATATTGTGGAAGGGAGAGGAGTACTATGGTTTCGATCAAGTAGATGTTCGACATGCATATGGCTGATGCCTGCTGCTCTGTTTGATCTGGTATGTGTATGTGGTGCTTGATGTATTTGCTCCCAAACAAGTGTTAAATTGCACTCGATTTGAAGCATAGGTTTCAAGTCATTGTTCAGTAGCAGTGGTATGATGGCTGCCTCACCCTCACTGAAGAGCGTGGTTCGTACAGGGAAGGGGAAGGAACCAATTGGTGCTATGCTAGGACCGGTATGACACCCTGTCTTGTTGCTAACGGGATCAATTCAAAGTTGATTGTGGGGATCGCTTTCTCATTGGTGACACTGATGCCTCCTTGTTGTTTTTCTTTGGATGACTGACTGAGTAGTAGAGTTGACCGAGGCAAGGGCAGAAAAACAAGTTCTGGTTCATTAAGCAAACAACTCGAATGGTCCTGTCTATTCATCAGAACAAAAAGAAGAGCAACAAATGTCAAATATCGCGTATTCGCGTACAAATACTAGATCTTCTGGCGGTTTGAACGGTGGAACTTCTGTTCTCTCAAATTTTGACCAGGATGCAAACTAGTTCACCCGCAATGACCAGAAATATTACATAAAACTGCGTAAACAGAGTTTGAGGAACATCCCACTCTCTTGATACAGCAGTTACACACTTACCCATGGAGATTACGGTGAACTGGCGACAAGGTCCATGAGTTTCTTCATCAACAAATACTCCAAGGAGCCGGTGCAGGCTATGGAGAATAACCTGGAGAGGATTCTACTCCGAGCACAGGTCATCGTTGACGAGGCAGAGGCGGCACATCACAAACCAAGGTATGCTTAGGCAACTGAGCAGCCGTCGCTCGGGAACGCTGGAAAGCACCACAGCGGTACGCCAGTCGCCGTGTAGGAGCAAACTACAACTCTAATACTATAGGCAATATAACCTCCCATCGTCGTCCGTGCTACCGGAGGAGCTAGGGGTTGCTGCAGAGCTCTCAGAAAACTAAGGGGGGTGACCAGGAAGTGTTACTCTCTCACATGGAAACTCCGATGGGCATTTCTACTTCATTCCTTTTCTATTCCAGTTGCCAATGCCATCTCAACTGGACTTTGTAGACACGGACAAGAGCTGTATGTATTAACAAAAACACTAAATGATTAGGCACCAAAAAGAACCTCCTCATAAAGATTATCCTACTTCACGAGTAATCATCGATGTTCTTTCTCATCCAAGTCACACATGCTACAGCACTTTCTGCAACACGAACAAGTAATATCATGACAATCAAGTAAGAGCGCTTGCAGACATACAGTACTAAATATAGAACAATTAACTTTAGTAACTGAACTCCCAGTACAAAACATTAAAAGCGTCAGCACAAGCTGTCACAAACTGTGAATTCACCATCTGTGCGATTCAAGTACTAGCAACGAAGTCACAGCCAAACAACAAAGCTCCAATAATTCTCTGCCGCCTCAAAACTGCAGATTCCTCAGTTAGTCTCACCGAGCAGCCTGCTGCGCTGCTGCATGCCCTGGATCCACGAGGCTCTTTGCTAGCATGTATGTCCTCGCGTTAAGGTTCTTCATGCTCTCGATGATCTGCTCATGGCTGCAAAAGGATTTACAGGTACACGTTAAATTAAGGAATAACCAAATAATGACTGGGCAGATGACGCTCTTCCATTAGTTGCATGTTAGAAAAATCCATTAGTCAACCAAATGATGGATGCTAAAATGAATTGGCATATGGTGAGTACATATGGCTGAAGTAACTTACACATTAACATGATTTGTCGTCATGATGAGAGTTCCCGTCACTGAATCAATCTTGGCATCTAGTTTCGAACTCTTGACCAGGCTCATTATCCACAATTCTGCTTCATCATAGGTCATGTTCATCTTCTCCGCTAGCATGCTGTTTATTGCAAAACATTACAACATGTTAGGTTTATTCACAGCTTTGTTCATATAAAGTCTGCATACAACAGATATAGCGTAACACCTGATCCTTGACTAAGCTATTGCAGGTTCTCACACTAGAATACCGTATGGAACATAAACATGTAGTAACCGTTATTACTGACCAGTCTACTACAACTAACCACGAAAATGTGTTTTTTACTCTGGCAGTATGACAGGCAACAGCAGATAAAGGATGCAACATAACTACTATCGAGAAATTGAAGGGCAAACATGCAAATGATAGTTATAAAACTAACAGCACGATCAATAGTTCATAACTAGAATGCGTATTGGAAGCCTTGTGATACTTTACAATAGACCTTCATTCAATGATTGTGGCTGAATCGATGATAATAATTAAAATAAACCAAGAAGCCAGAAAACCAACCCAATATCGATGCACCGATGTATACGGCAGTAGGTTTCAAAAATGAATAGACGAGCATTTTCAAGGAACTCATCCCTCAAAGGAATAGTGATGAACTTTCCGTCTTCCATGCGCTTTCCCAGGAAAGGATCATTCAATATAACCTACAAAGGAAGGAATTAGATGATGAAAGCTGTGACAGCTCTGTACTACATGGTTAGCCAATAGTTCCACAGAGATAAAAAGGGTAAAAAACTGAGTTGAGCATAGAAACAAACTTTCTAAGCAAAAAATATAAAGGAAAAAAGAAAGAGAACACAGAAACAAGGAGCAAATTTTTAACTCAAACTGCGATCAGGGCTGTGTAATCTACTCCAGTGCCAGGACCTTTCTGATACATACGGTTCACTGACAGATGTGATAATCAAATTTGAACTAACGATCAGCGGATATTTTGTGTGCTAGTGACATGAAAGTCTTTAGCGGGTGATGACTACATTCAGGCATGACTTGGAATGACGCCTTTCAAGTTTTTTCAATATTTCAACAAGAATGTCAGCACAACTTGGATAAGAATTATGAGCATGAAGGTTGGCAAAATGAACATCAAATTTACCTGCTCACACTCAATGAGCTTCTGTTGTGCACCATCAAAATCATAGTTCACATACAAGCATTCTAGGAATTCAGTAATGGGATCTTTATAGGTCTGCTGCTCCTGCTGAATGACTTTAATCAATTCTTTAAGCATGTTTCTTCTCCTTTTGTTGACAACAACTGCAGCTGCAAGGTATCTCAGAAGATGCGGTGCATTCGTCTGAATAGCATTCAAGTACCTGGGAGAGAGAGAGAGGTATGAGTAGAATATTGGGGTCATATAATCTTCACATAAAAAAATAATGTTTGTTTGACTTGGGCACCAGAAACATTAGTAAACTTGAACTTCCATGTAACCTAATTCAAAAACCTGTTGTGGACATTACTCATCAAAGTATAAAACTCAGTCGCATTTCACACTAACAGCTTGAAACATACAAAAGCAAAAAGACGCCAAGTGCTCAGTTAGTAAATTTGTTTGCTTTTACCACTAACATTAAATTGTGGAAGAGACTAATGATTATGATACCATGCTCACTAGTTAATAGTTATACACAATAGTTGTGGTAAACTCTCTAACAGTGTTATGATTCAATTATTACACTACGGTGCTATCAATTGTAACAGCAGGACACATGTGAAATAAATATAATTTTGAGCTTCCAATAAACAAACCTGTCCTGGAAGAAAAGATCGATGATCCCATTCTTTCCATTTTCATGGTTAAAGAAGATAAATAGACTCCAATGCATCAGCCATATCCTACTGTGGAGCTGATTTATAGGCGATGAGAAATTCTGCAAGAAAACAGGGAAACTTAAGAAATATAAAAGGCTCACACAAGAAGGGGAGAGACTACATGAAACATTAGAAGGCAAACCTTTGAATCAATAATCTCCTTCAACCTATTAAGCTCCTCCTGTGCAACATCCCAGTTCTGCATCAATATCTCTGCTGCCAGCTTTCCCCACAGAGCGCTCAAGCTTCTCTCACTGTTTGTGCATAAAGCACGATACTGGTACAGGAAATCAGCAGCACCTGAGTAGTTTCCGCACTCAAATTGAAACTTAGCATACTGATACAAAGCTTCAATCTGATCTGGTCCAATCTGCATAATTAACAAGGATTTGATTAGCTGGTTAGCCAAAACCACACCCGCATAATACAATTTATTCACTAACATCAAATCAGTGTTAATGTGCACAAAGCTCCTTGAGCACAACTAGATTGTATTATATACTCCTGGGAAACAACTAAAATTCCGACTCATGCCTCACTCACTCGAGAGGAAAGTTAAGGTTCCCTGAGTTCAATGGGTGCAAAATTACAAAACCAACATCAGAAATGCACCTCCCCACCCCTTCTCTGGGCTATGTGTGTGATACTGTGATCCTCAGAGAGATCAAACATCATGTGTAAAGCTAATAATAATTAGATATGTCCACAATCACATCGTAAATGCATAATACCCCAGTAATCAACCGTTTATCCCACCAAGCTAATTCAATCACACAATCTTCAGAATTGGTCGTACCCAAATATACTGGGAAGTAGGAACAGATCAACAGGCCTCTAAGGTTTGTAGACGAACGGACCTGGTAGCGCTCCTGGAGCATCTGGATGTTGTACTGCTTGTCGGGCCTCAGCTCCTGCACGAGCTGCTGGTTGGAGAGGAAGGCGACGATGGGCGCGGCTGCCTCGTCGAGGGTCCTGAGCCTGGCGACGACCTCGGAGCGGCGGGCGACCATGTCGGCGGGGACGTCGTCGGTGCCGTGGAGCGACTTGTGGATGTCCATGGCGTAGTCGACCATGTTGGTGCCGCTGAGGAGGCAGATCTTGCCCTGCAGGATCTCCTCGTCGGCGTAGAGCTGCCGCTCCTGGAGGAACTCCAGCATCGGGAACACCAGGTGGCAGTCCATCTGCGCCGCCATGAGCGCCGTCAGGTCGTACTGCGCCATGGCTGCTCGCTCCGGCGGCTGCGGGGGAGAGCTAGGGTTTTTTGGGTTCGGAGGTGGCGTCGCGAGGAGGAAGAGATACTTGGGACGGGAAGAGGGCTTGGGTTAGGTTGGGATGTGCTTCAGGTTTTGTGGTCTGTGTGCGTCTAGCGGAAAATGTCCCCTGGATCCGCAGCCGTTCGTTGGCATCCGTTCGTAGAATCGGACGGCCGAGAGTGAATAATGCCAATACCTATATTTATCCATTGCAAGCCAGCCATGACCACTTGACCAGCAATTCTAGATCAAAGCAAGTAAAAAAAAAATTCTAGATCAAAGTATTTTGTGGTGGTTGATAAGATAATCTATTCTTATTTACTTCAAGTCATATAAGTATACAAGATGAACCTCCAAGTGAATCTCAATCCAATTTCAAATACTCAGACGATTGTCATCGTGGGTATATAGGAGGGAGTAAAACAAATCGAGTATATGATTGTCATCGTGGCTATAATGTATCTCAGATGGCTACTCCCTCTGATCGCGTATAAGTGTCGGTGGAAAATAGCTAGTAAACTCATGACAGTTTCTCAGATGGCTACTCCCTCTAATCGCGTATAAGTGTCGGTGGAAAATAGCTAGTAAACTCATGACAGTTTCTTGAGATATGTAGGAGGGAGTAGAACAAATCGAGTATCTTACCATCAATGAGACTGTTTAAAACTCAAACATGAGGGTAAGCAAATATAACATGTATAGATGTGATGTGCGGTCCATATATATAGTTTCATAGTCCGCTTAATTGAGTTAGTGCATCTCCATGAGAGTTGCCAAACTTTAACTACCCAAACCAATTTTGAGTATTAGAGCGAGAGGAATTGGGTAACCACACACCTTTTTTCGCTTTTGCAGCATAGCATATCTGGATATGCATATAGTTTTGCAAACACTGACATGTGGGGCTAGTTTTTCATTGAGATATTTATGTGTATTAGTAATATATATTTGGACTCTGGTTACCAATGTCGAAGCGCTGCATCGCAAGGAGATCGGGTACCAACGAGGTGGACGACACAACCGTCCGGTTGCGCCTAAGCATCCTCGAGCTAGGCACCGTGCTTGAAACAGAGATGCTCGTCGGCCTCTGACACCAGTAGTGACCTCCGCATCATGGGAGGAACTACCTAGGGACATGGGTGTACACATGTACACCCATTATTACTGAGAATAAACCTCGAGTATTGTTGTATAGTTCATGTATATTAAACTATACATCAAATGAATCAGAATCTCTCCTATCTATCTCTCATATCTCTACTATAAAAGAACGCAGTGTCCTGTCTTCTGCCTCGTACGTCGGGCCAGTTTTCACTTTACCCCCTCAAGTACAGACGAATTACCCGCACTCCAACTTATGCATCTTTCAGTTTGCAATTTAGTCCCTCAAAACTGGCGACGCCGCCGCCACCCTGCCCGCGCGCCTCTCCGCCGCCATAGTTTCCGCTCGTCCCTGCCCATTACGCCGCCTCCCATCCCGACCGCGCACCTGCAGGACGACGCCGACCACGCCTGCGCCATCCCTCGGGATCTCTTGGTGGTGGTGGTTTTCTCTCCCTCCGTCTCCCTCCTCCGAGAACCACCACCACTTCGTCTCTGCCAGGCAGGGCTCCGTCCGCCGTGCCCATCCCCGTCATCATCTTTCCACCCTCCTAGGTCCCTATCCCCAGCGCTTATGTCAGCACCTCTGTCAACTATCATCAATGTACTAAATTGTAAACATGCTTGAGCCTACTCTGCGTTATAAAGAGTAGGTGGGGAGGTTGGGAGGATCAAGCAATGCAAAAACCCAATTTTATCTAGTTTTACTACTTTTCTTAGTTAGCTGTAGAAGTAATTCTGAGCACCGGCTCCTTCTTCCTCTTCAAGTTATCGCAGGTTGTCAAGGAATCGAGCTCCTGACATCTTGGTATCAGAGCCAAGTTCGAGCTGCTCTTCTTGCTCCCTCCCTCCCACCCTCATGCCGCCACGAGCTCGACCTCGTTCCAAGTCTCGGGAGCGCGCCGCCGGAGCAGCTGAGGAACAAGACCCGGAAGCAGCCATGAACGACAACGCCATGGACGCCACTGCCGCGGTCTACGCCAACTTACCGTCGGAGGTGCAGAGCCTCTCCGAGCGCCTCGACCTGCACCAAGCTCACGCTGCCTCGTCCATGAGCGAGCTGCAGAAGGAGGTAGCCAAGATCTCCGCCATGCTCGCGGGGATGGCGGTCAACCACGGCAAGCAGCCCATGGAGAGATCAGAGGTGATCGACCAAGGGTCGTCCACAAAAGGTCCGTCTTTTCCAACCCCTCCTCCTCTCCCAGCCACCACCCTTTCCACCATCGCTGAGATGCCAACTCCGGCAAACACCTGCACACCACCTCCACCATCCACCCAGCCACTTCACTTCGGCAATCTCACGCCAGACAAGCTTCCACACCCCCAGTTTCCAGCACCACCTCTACCTGTTCGACAGAACGACCAGCCCAACCCGCCACACACAGATCCGGCGAATTTCGCCTCCACAAGCCAAGATCAGCTACACTACACGCAGATCACGAACCCTTACACTCAGCCTCAGTATTACCCACCACAAAATTCACAACCTTTTCCCACCCACCCATTCCCACAACTCCAATTCCACAACCCACCACCATACTACCCGTTCTACCAACACCAATTTCCACCCTGGCCACAACCTCCCTTCTACAACCCATACCCACCCATACCACCATACCAATTCCAAAATCAATACCCAAACCATCCCATACATCCACAACAGCAAGAACATCCACGGCAACAACCAAACCCATCACCTCAGAACAGTCCGGATAGCTGCTCACCTCGAGGAAACTCCCCACATAGAGAGTCCCCAGAGCCTTTTCTTCGTGCTCCACATGTCGAGTTACCGGTGTTCACAGGAAAAGGACCTCGAGCCTGGATTTTAGAGTGTGAAGATGTATTCAATCTGCTGAACATACAGCAGGAGCAGCGTGTGAGATGGGGTTTGGCACATATCAGAGGTGCAGCAAAGACATGGATTAGCAGTGCAGGTATTGACTTGCAGAAACTGTCGTGGGCCTATCTGTGTGAAATTTTGATTGAAAGGTTTCCTGACACTCCATCAGTGGATCCTATGGATCAACTACAATTGTTGAAGCAAGTTACTTCTGTTAATGCTTACATTGATGCTTATGAACCTTGGATGACTGCCATGAAGCGTGAAAAAGGGTACCTTCAGCCTGATTTCTTCCTGGATAGGTTTATTGCTGGCCTTAAAGAAAGTATCAAACACACTGTGCTCTGCCAGAAACCACCCACTCTGCTAGCAGCGTATTGGTATGCAAGGCAGTATGAGAAATCATTCACTTCCAATAATAGAAGGCCTCTAGCACCAATCCAAGTTAACCAGCCAAACAGACAATTTCCACAGAGAGATGTCAATGCTCAAGCAAGACCAAGGGCTCCTCGCAAATGCTGGTACTGCCCAGAAAACTGGTTTTTGGGTCACAGATGTGCAGGCATGCAGAGAGCTGTTAATGCATTGCAAATGCAAGAGGAGTATGAGGATGAGCAGGAAATGATCCAGCCAGAGCCAGCAGAGGCAGCCATTGCACCACAACCTGCAGTTGCACCAGCTGAACAGGAACCTGTGATTAATTCTATGCAGATTTCAACCTCAGCATACACTGGAACACCCAGTAGTGACACTATATCACTCTTGCTCAAATTCAAGTCATTTCAAGGAGTGGCTTTAGCAGATACGGGCAGCACTAATACATTCATGGATTATGAATTCGCCATCAAGCACAACATACAGATGTACCAAGTGGATGCAAAATCTGTGACAGTAGCTGGTGGTGGTACCCTGATCTCAGACTCAGTTGCTATTAATTGTCCCTTTCAAATACAGGGTCACAAGTTCAAAGCAAACTTCAGAATCTTGAAGCTACAAGGGTCTGATATCATCCTAGGAGTGAACTGGTTCAAACAGCATAACCCAGTAACCTTTGACTTTGTCAATCGCACTCTTTCAGTCACTCAGGGAGAAAAACTAGTCACATTCCCAGATCATTTACTCCCAGCTGAGAATCTGCTTATTTCCAATGAAGAATGTTGCAAAATTCTCAAATATGGAGCC
Organism: Poa pratensis; assembly: GCA_947311845.1. NCBI lineage: Eukaryota > Viridiplantae > Streptophyta > Magnoliopsida > Poales > Poaceae > Poa > Poa pratensis. The sequence goes on along the minus strand of CAMZMU010000052.1, from coordinate 88,264,193 downwards.
CAAGGGTATGTCCTGCTTAGCCCATCCACTACTGAGACCAAGAAGGACAGCCCAGAACATGACAAGGTCCATCCTTCTCTGGAATCCTTACTGACAGAGTTTCAGGAGATTTTCAATACTCCAGAAGGACTACCCCCTCACAGAACGGCAGACCACACGATTCCTCTCATTCCAGGGGCCAAGCCACCTAATATTCGGCCTTACCGAATGTCTCACAGTCAGAAGGATATAGTGGAACAATTGGTTACACAAATGCTCAAAAATGCTGAAATACGACCAAGTAGCAGCCCTTTCTCCTCTCCAGCAATTTTGGTTCGGAAGAAAGATAAATCCTGGCGTCTGTGCATAGACTACAGAGCTCTGAATGACTTAACAGTGAAGAACAAGTATCCTATACCAGTGATTGAAGACTTGTTAGACGAATTGCATGGGGCTGCCATTTTCTCTAAACTGGATCTTCGTTCTGGCTATCACCAAATACGAATGCATGAATCTGACATTCCAAAAACAGCCTTCTCTACCCACATGGGTCATTATGAGTATCTTGTAATGCCATTTGGACTCAGCAATGCGCCTGCAACTTTTCAAGAGCTCATGAACTCAGTGTTCGCTTCATTCCTCAGAAAATTCGTGCTGGTATTCTTCGATGACATACTAGTTTATAGCAAGAACCTTGCTGAGCACAAAGAACATTTGAAAATGGTGCTACAAACTCTACACAACCATCAGCTGAAAGCAAAGTTGAGCAAATGCACTTTTGGCCAGCAGCAAGTTGAGTACTTGGGCCACATAATCTCAGGGGAGGGTGTGGCTACTGACCCAGCTAAAATCCAATCAATTGTAGGCTGGGAAACACCAGAAAACATCAGGAAACTCAAAGAATTCCTTGGCTTGTGTGGTTACTATAGAAGATTCATAAAAGACTTTGCTTCTATTTGTCGACCTTTATTTGCAGCCCTCAAAAAGAATGAATTCAAGTGGGGTCCTGAGCAAGCACAAGCATTTGACAAATTGAAGAAAGCAATGAGTGAACCTCCAGTGTTGGGTATGCCTGATTTTTCTTCCCCATTCGTTTTGGAAACAGATGCCAGTGGCACTGGAATAGGTGCAGTACTCATGCAGCACAGGAAACCAATTTCATTCCTCAGTCAGTGTTTGGGTCCTCGCAACAGTGCTGCCTCAATATACAAAAAAGAAGCAATGGCAATCTTCCATGCTCTTAAAAAGTGGCGCCACTATCTCCTTGGGAACAAAGTCATCATTCGCTCAGACCAACAGAGTTTGAAATATCTCAACAGCCAAAGGTTATTGGAAGGTATGCAGCATAAACTTATGATGAAGTTGCTGGAATTTGACTACAGCATTGAATACAAGAAAGGGTCAGAAAATTGTGTGGCAGATGCTTTATCCAGGAAGTTTCAAGATACAGAACCTGACCAATGTTGCGCAGTCTCTCAAGCAATTCCTGCATGGGCAGAAGAGATCTTTCACTCTTATGAAGCAGACCCAGCTTGCACCAAGCTGTTACAAGAATTGGCTACTAGTAACAACATCAACCAGAACTTCACTCTTGAATCAGGCATCATCAGATACAAGGGTCGAATCTATGTAGGTAACAACACAGACCTAAAGGGGAAGATTTTCCAAACCTTCCATGCTTCAGTTATTGGTGGCCATTCTGGTATTCGAGTAACTCATCACAAGATAAAGCGGCTGTTTTATTGGCCCAAACTTAAGGCATTCATCACACAGCAAATTTCTGAGTGTCCTATGTGCCAATTATCCAAGACTGAAAGGGTGCCATACCCTGGATTACTAAGCCCTCTGGACATCCCAAAAATGAAGTGGTCAGAGATAAGCTTAGATTTCGTGGAAGGCCTACCCAAATCTAAAGGAAAGGATGTAATTCTAGTGGTTGTGGACAGACTCACCAAGTATGCACATTTTATACCTTTGGCACACCCCTACACTGTCAAAACAGTAGCTGAGCTGTTCATTGACAATATAGTGAAATTACATGGGCCTCCTTCCATCATTGTCAGTGATCATGACCGAATATTCACAAGCAACCTCTGGAAGGAAATCTTCTTAGCTCTGAAAGTATCCTTACATTTTAGCTCAGCATATCACCCTGAATCTGATGGACAAACAGAGCGTGTCAATCAGTGTGTGGAGCAATACTTAAGGTGTATGGCGTTTCAGGAACCAAAGAAGTGGTGCCAATGGTTACCCACGGCTGAATGGTGGTATAATTGTTCTTACCACACTTCCATCAAAATGTCTCCCTTTGAAGCTTTATATGAATATCCACCACCTATGATCCAAGAACTGGTCATTCCTTGCAATGTGTCTGCTGAAGCACATGAAACCCTCACTGAAAAAGACAAGATGGTCAAAACCTTGCAGCAGAATATTGCTCAGGCTCAGCAGAGGATGAAGAAGTTTGCAGACCAGAACAGGACAGAGCGTTCCTTTGTTGAAGGAGATCATGTTTACCTGAAGATGCAGCCGTATCGGGAAACAGCTCTGGGCTTACGAAATTCTCTGAAACTGACATCCAAGTGGTATGGTCCATTTCGTATTGTCAAGAAGATTGGTCATGTAGCTTACAAGCTCCAGCTGCCTGAAGGCACTCAACTCCATGATGTATTCCATGTTAATCAATTGAAGAAGCATCTCGGTAAGAACGATGTTCCTAATGCTACATTACCTAGCCTTACTGCTGATGGCAAGGTCAAGACTGCACCTCTTGCTATTCTGCAACGTCGTCAAGTTCCTCACTCCACTGGTTCCTATGATGTTGCAGTACCACAATGGTTAATCCATTGGGAAAACATGGCCCCAGAGGATGCCACTTGGGAAGATGCAGCCTACATACAGGCTACATTTCGTGGTTTCAATCCCTGAGGTATTGACTTAAGGAGGGGGCATTGTCAGCACCTCTGTCAACTATCATCAATGTACTAAATTGTAAACATGCTTGAGCCTACTCTGCGTTATAAAGAGTAGGTTGGGAGGATCAAGCAATGCAAAAACCCAATTTTATCTAGTTTTACTACTTTTCTTAGTTAGCTGTAGAAGTAATTCTGAGCACCGGCTCCATCTTCTTCCTCTTCAAGTTATCGCAGGTTGTCAAGGAATCGAGCTCCTGACAGCTTACTTGCTTATGATTGTCGGCAGAGGATAAGACCACCCCAACATCGTCATCCCCAATCCCCATCACAGCACAACCGACCCAAACAGCACATCCTCCAAAACCATTCTCTGGAACTATGGCGACCAGCTAGGAGAGCAAGTGCCTGAAGAAGAACGCCAGGACCAGTCGCCGGTACAAAGGAGGAGCAGAGCAAGGAGCCAAGGATGGCATCAGGGATGGCAGAGACGAAGAGAGAAGAAGAGTCTCAGATCCGTTTTTAAGCCTCCTGTAGTTCAGGTACAGTACGTTATGTGAGGCCATCAACCATTGTTTTTCTTGTTTCAGATCAGGTTCTTGTCTCTCGTGTGATAATCAGATGCCTAGAAGTGAAAAGAATACTTAAGATGGGAACAGAGAACCTTAAGATCTTCTAAATCTTTATTAGGGCCTGTTCATAGTTAAAGTTTGTGTAGTATCCCTTCTCAGATTTAGCTAATTCTAAGTTAGTTTGTTCTCTGAAATTGTTCAGCATAGAGATAGTTAATTAGACCAACTATTTTTGTAACTTGCAAGAGAGTGAGAGCTATAGCACGTAGTTCAGTTTTACTTGATAGAGAGCAGGGAGTAGTGGTTCTTGCAGTTTCGTAATCTAAATGTTGTGCTGAACTAATATATGTACGTACACCTCTTAAACTGGAGTCATACAGAAACTCTTGCACATGCTACAGCTATAATACTGCTGAAACTCAGCGTAGTCTTATCCTCTGATCTGAAGAGTTTTCAATCAACTGGAGTCATACAGAAACTCTTGCACATGCAACCCGTAGTCGCTCTCCTAGAAACGGTCGAAAGCCGAGCACTCGAGTCAGCCGCCATCGGCCCCGATGTCGCCCGCGCCTCGTCTTCACCTCTGAAACTGCCGTTTTCGGCAGCGTCAAAGATCGTTACAATGTTGGAGTCCGCCGCTGACCACGCGCAAGCAAACTCAGAGTCGACTGGATGCACCGTATTGAATACAACTACAGGGCTTGTTTGGCTTTTTAGTCCTCGTCGTCGTTCACCTACTGCTTTGACATTTTTGGCGGTGGCGCGACCGACTCCCCGCCGCATGTCTGACATTTTTGGCGGTGGTGCAACTACAGGGCTTGTTTGGCTTGTTAGCCACAAATATGCAGCTCACCTACCTATAACTCATTCCCAATTCAGATAGAAACTGACGAACATGACGCACTGCAATGAATCTATGCAAACTCCAAGCGCAACATTGCCAAGCTCATCTATCAGTCCAACTTAGCACCATCCCGACATACCTCAAACTATGTTCTTTCCATGTCTTTTGTAAACCAGCGTCACTTTACAATATGCAACTTTGACTGACTATGCAGCCGAATTTGATGTGCTTCTCCCTGGGTGAATTGTGCACCTGCGTCTTGTCGATATGCTCAAGTCTCAACTGTAGGCTATCAAAGGTTTGGGACACCACTTCGGTCTGCAACCAAGATTTGGGCTATTTGACTTAGTGACACTAATGGCAACTGCCTGCAGGTTTTCTTCACTCACAACCTGATAATTATGTATTGGTTGTAGGCAAGTAGGCTGAACATGTTATTCTGTTGATTCTCGTATTTACCGTGGAGTTCAGTTATTAAGCTTAAGCTAAAGATCTGATTGTACTGCCTAGAGGTGGATTGGTCAAGCTCTCTGTATGGTCCTTTTGTTAAATACTTGTAAATGCCACAATAAGGTGCTGCAAATTATTGGGTGTGTGGGTACAAGAGTCACCCTTGTGTGTCTATGGATCTGAGGAAATCTTGATACTTTATTGGTTTTCGTAACTAAAATGTTAGGTGTACATTCTTTTATCTATGTTGGCGGATGCAAGCTCTCTATTTTGTCAAGTAGTTTACTGCACATTATAACTTGAAACTGAACTTTGTTGTTACTTCTGTTCTACATTACATATATGTAAATGTCTGCAAGATGTACTTAGTGGCACCTTAACTGTTCATGCTTCACTATATCGCTGTACTATAATTTTTTCTCTGTTGTATACTTTGATGAAAACATCCAAGTTGGCTGGAAGTTCTCTTTAGATCACTTTTTCTGAAAGAAAATGCACCAGTGGCTTGACATATTCTGACTTGTGCCACATTTTTAGATTTCCAACAGAAAACTATAAGGAGGAGAAGTCACACAAGCATAAAGAAAAATATCCTCAATTGCTCATTATTTTATATCCTACTCAAGGTATGTATTTCTGGGATTTCATCTTCCGTTTTGGTTCTGGGATGCATTGGTTAGCTTTTGTCCTGAAAATGCACAAGGATGTACATTTTAGAAGCTTTTAGACATGAAAAATATTAAGAGCATATATGCTGGTTCAAATTTTCATGCATATTTTGGGACGGGAAGGCTTATCCTGACAATGCTACCATTAAACCTTTAGTGCCTTTCTTGTGTAGATGGAACCCATTAAACTTACAAGTAAGCGGACGTGTGCAACCATCATTGAAACCCCGGCGACCCCTAGGTTTAAGGATTTTGATGAGATTGAGTTCCGAGATACCCTTGTCTACTCAAAGTGGAGCATTTCCGTCAGGATGGAAGTAAAATTTCGTCCTAATAAATATGGTGACAACATTTCCTTTATGTAAGTACCAAAAACTTGTTGTAATTTACTAAAATTTCACCCGTCATTTCCAAGATAAATCTTGTGCTTTAAATCAGACGACCAGGAAATTTCCTGTCTCGGCCACGGACGGACGAAATCGGACGACCAGTGCTTGCCTGATTAGCACAGGATCAAATTAACTGCACCTCCTCTAATGACGTAATCCCTCCACGAATTAATTATCGTTCGCTCCACGTAGGAAAGTTTCAGAAGGTCAGCGTGGTCAAAGGGAGGCTTATCGGTTGTTTTCATTGAATAATATTAAATGCTAATTATGTCTAATGAACAGAATCTCCTAATATTCGTTAGAGGCCTACAAAAACAGAATTTCATCCTTCATCTGCCCACTCCCCGCCTAGCGCGCTGCCGCCGCAATCTTCCTCCCCGCCGCCGCCGAGCCCGCTCCGGTCCGCCGCCTCACTCTCCGCCTAGGATCGACCAGGGACGGGTGGGACTAGGTGAGGTCCGGCGAGACAGCTTTGGCATCTACCCTGAATCTTTTCTCCTTATCTGTTGTTTTGAAGTTAATCTATTACCCGGTGCACAGGAGCTACCAGAACCCGCAGAACCAACGATGCTTCACCGGAGACGACGAACCCGCAGAACCAACGAAGCTTCACCGGACACGAACAACGCCACCGCCGCCGGGATCATGTGATTGCGTCATTCATTGCCACCTCCATGGTTGTCTAAACCAGAAAGAGGTGATATAGATCAGAGGGAGCCGGAGACACTATCCTTGCCTCGGATCGACGTTGTCTACACCACAGCCTGCCGGTGAGCTATTCCTCTCGCGTAAATCATCGCGTTTTTTAGTATGCTTCACCATATTTAATATCTAAACTTGCAAATACTGATATTGAAACACAATGTAAAAACTTACAGCTATACCTAAAATAATAATTAGTGGAGCGAAGAAAATGAGCTTCGTCAACAACAATATCAGTGCCTAGGGATCGTGCATGATAAGAGAGATGCACACGATTCCGAAAGTAGATTTAGTAATGGTCACATTCAAACTATATATGATGTCAATAAACTATATGTGTTTGGCCTTTTTCAAGAATTTTTGTACTACTACATGGATTGTAATCTTGATGTTTTTTATAGATATGAAAACTGCAGGGCAGAACCAAAAGTTGCCTGCGTACCCAAAAACTATTACGGACTAAACTGCTATGGGTGCTATCGGTCTGTATTTTGTGCCCAAACTTTAATGATGCACGAATTTTTGGATAAGACTTTCCTACACCAAAAAAATCATAATATTTTACAAGGCGTGACCTTACATGTTTACTAAATCCTGAAAAAGTGTCAGGACAAAATCACTTGTAGATGAAGGAGAAAATAATAATGGACTGTACTGCTATCGGTCATATGCTTTGTTGATATCTTATTTTTAAACTATTTGTTATCCTATCTTCCTGTGCTAAAAACAAGAATAATGTACAAGGCGTTAACTTACATTTCTGCTTAAGGATGAAAAAATATCTGCACAAAATCCCTTGTAGATCGTTTGAAAATAATTCTGGATTGTACTGATATCGGTTTATATTGTTTTGCATCTCGCTTATTTTTGGCAGCCACCCTTTACATTCCTACAAACAAAATCTGAATAATTTACAAGGCGTGCGTTTACTTGTATACTAAAACCAGTGTTCTCTCATGGGCAATTATACGTTGCGCTTTTCAGATCTACAGCCAGAAAAAACGTTAAGATCCTCGCCGTCCCACCTACAAGGGATAAAAATAAGAGAACCCTACATACTGATGGTACTTACACGACCAACATCGTATTTAAAAAAGGTCCTTACGAAGTAGGTCAGTTATTTTGCACGTACATACTTTAATACTTTAAGTACTCATACTTCATTTTTTTAATTATGAAATATTTATATATTATTTTATTTATTTTCTACAAGTCAAAGGAGATACCGGGAGAAGAATTAGTGACTCCAATGCCTTCAAGCAAAGGAAGATTTTGGCCAAATTTCAGATTCGAACAATGTAAAAAATTATACATTGTAATGTTAATGGTTTTTAGAGCTATCTTTCATACATGTGAATATTTATGCATGCATTATATTTACAAGTGCATTGAAAAAAAAAATCTGAAAACCCGTAGCAACGCACGGGCATTTGGCTAGTCTAAAAGAAAATTTTGGTTCCTCTCGTACGTCGTCGCTTCGTCCAACATCGTCCTAGGTCGCCCCCGACGTTTCTCTCCGCTCGCCCCGCGCGCGGCCGCGATCAAATGGGCCAAAGCCCAACAAAATCGATCATCGGGACCGTGACGCCCTCTCTCCCTCTTCCATCCCATCCTCTCTCTTCCATCCCATCCTCTCCCTCTCCCTGACGGCCGCCCCGGGGCTCAGCCACACGAGCGTAGGCGCGTCGCTGTACCCGCACGCCGTCTCGCGCTGCCAGCGCCATCTCGGCCTGCGCCACCGCGGCCTCCGACTTCCTCTCCCCGGTCCCCTCCGTCAAGGCCCGCCTCGCATCTCGGAGGCCGGGCGGCCTCACGGAGGCCCTCACCTGCCTCCACACCATCGATGGCTCCTGCATCTCTATCGTCCTCCGGCTCCGGAGGACTCTGGTCAAAGAAGGCTTTCGACCTCCGCCATGGTCGTCGACATGCAATACGGGTCGGGGGACATCGGACATCACATAGGCCCTCGTCTGTGGGACACGAACTCAGATATGTCTAGAAGCCATATCTGATTGATCCTACATCCGCGCGAGGGTGAACTGGCGGCCCCGGCGATTCGACGACACATGTGGCGCTGCTCCCCTAGCGACGGCGAGTCGGAGGCCACGGTGGCGCCCAGATGCGGCCGGCACCCGGCAGTGAGCCCATGCGCTGGCGGCAATGGTGCTGGGCTGCTGGCCCCACACAACGACGACCTCGGCGCGCGATCTGGCGTCCAGGTGATGGCCCCATGGAAGGAAGATCCGGCGGCCGTGGCACTGCCTCCTTGCGATGGCTAACCAACGAATTGCTTTCTCCTTGCGGCGGCCGTGGCACTGCCTCCCACCGCCGCGGGCCCAAGCCCGACCAGCGCCGCCCGCGCACGGCTTGGATCCCGGCGCCCCCCGACGGCTACGAGGACGACGAGGCGGACGGCGTCACCGTCTGGGGTCTCCCCAACGACCGCCTCCCGGGCACGGTCGGCTACGGCGTCAGGCGTGGCTGGACGGGATCGGCTCCGCGCGGTACGCGCCCGTGTTCGAGATCCACGAGGTGGACGACGAGGTGCTCCCTCTGCTCATCCTGGAGGACCTCAAGGAGATGGGCATCGGCGCCGCCGGCTCCAGGAGGAATTTGTTCCCCGCCATCCAGAAGCTCCAGGGCGACGGCAACGGCCGGGACGTCGGCGACGGCACCTCTGACGATAGCCTCGGCGACGACGACGAGAGCGGAGCTATCCAGTGACCTTTTTTTTCTTTTTCATCTCCGTCATTTATTTCTATTTTTATTAGTGTGTCAACTAAGGTCTTGAGGCTTATGAAATTCGACCGTCTTACGGTTATTTCTAAAGTTTCGACTGGGTTGACTGCCACCTATTTGAATGAAAAAGAAGCGATTGCCACATCAGATGGTCAGCTTCTTTCTCATTTAATTGGTGAAGTGTCGGAGAATGCTTACGATGAGGACGGGTTGTGCTCATTGTATGAGTTAAAAGCAGCCTGCCGGAAATCTAAATCTGCCTCTAACAATTTGCCTCGGAAACGGGCTAAGTTTTCCAAATCTCCCATAGTTTCCCAATGAATGGAATGTTCGCAAATAGCAGAGGTTTTGGTGACCTGGCTAAACATTTGCACTTTGCTGGTTGCATTCGGGACCATAATTTGGATTTCTTAGCTATTTCTGAGACTAGAAGACGTGAGTTCTCGCAATCTCTATTGAACCGGCTTTCAGGTGGTATAGACTTTGATTGGTACTCGTGTCCTCCCCATGGCCGCTCCGGAGGCATTTTACTAGGTATCAGGACGGATACCATGGAAGTGTTGGATGTTACGGATGGTGATTTTCATATTAAAATGCACATCCGTAATAAATCTGATAATTTCATTTGGAGTCTTGTTGCCGTGTATGGGCCGGCCCAGGAAGCGGCTAAGACTTCTTTTCTCTGTGAAATGGTAAACTTGGCAAAAGATAACCCACACCCTCTTATCATGGGTGGGGATTTTAACATGCTTCGTTTTCCGTTTGAGAAAAGTAAGGGTCGGTTTGACAACCGTTGGCCTCTTTTGTTCAATGCAGTCATCGACAGCTTGAACTTACGGAGATAACAATGGTGGGGAGACAGTTCACTTGGGCTAATTCTCTCCCTGAACCCACATACGAGAAACTAGACCGTGTACTGATGGATACTGATTGGGAATCTAGATTCCCACTGGTGTCGGTACGGGCTCTAGAACGTATTGAGGGTTTGTCAGACCATGCTCCCATTCTTTTGACTACTGGAATACCTAGACCACAGTGTAAGCCACGGTTCAAGTTTGAGCTTGGGTGGCTGCACCGCGAGGGTTTCCATGAGATGGTTAAAAGAATTTGGGAAAGACCAGTTGCGGGTGATACGCCTATCCAGCGATGGAACAACAAGATACGTGCTTTACGCACGCACCTCGTTGGTTGGGCTCGTCATACTTCTGGTTTACTTAAAAAAGAGAAGAAACGACTTTCCTCGATTATTGATGCTCTAGAAGCATTAGCAGAAGTTCGGTTACTATCCGAGCAAGAGATTGAGCTAAAGAGCCAATCCAATGCACAGATAGCGAAGCTACTGCAGAGGAGGAGTTAAAATGGTATCAACGTTCTAAAGCCCAATTCATCCTAGAAGGGGATTCGAATACACGCTATTTTCATAGTATTGCCAATGGCAGACACAGGAAAAAGCGCATTCATTCTCTAGTCCAGGATGAGGGAACGATTGAGGCCATGAACAACTAAAGTCGTACATTACAAATTACTATAAAGGCCTGTTCGGTGCTCCAGAGGAAGGAAATTTCACTTTGGATGAGTCTCGAACAGAGGATATCCCCCAGGTTTCAGATGCGGAAAATAGTCTACTTACTAAACTCTACTCAGAGGAGGAAGTGAGGATGGCGGTTTTCCAAATGAAACATAATACAGCACCTGGACCTGATGGTTTCCCGGCTGAGTTCTACCAGAACTTTTGGGATGTTATCAAGTCTGATTTACTTCAACTGTTTGCCTGTCTTCACAATGGACAGCTAGAGTTGTTTCGTCTCAATTTTGGTGAGATAATTTTATTACCTAAGGTTAACGAGGCAGAAAGGATTCAACAATTTAGACCTATATGCCTTCTTAACGTTAGTTTTAAAATATTCACCAAAGTGGCTACGATTCGACTGAACAGTGTGGCAGATCATGTAGTTCGTCCGTCTCAGACGGCTTTTATGCAAGGCCGCAACATCCTTGATGGAGTTGCGATCCTACATGAAACAGTTCACGAGCTACATAGGAAAAAGCTGAATGGGGTAATTCTTAAAATTGACTTTGAGAAAGCTTATGATAAAGTCAAATGGTCTTTCCTTCAGCAGACCCTCAGAATGAAAGGTTTTTCTCCTGAGTGGTGCGCGTTAATTAATAGCTTTGTTTCGGGAGGAAGTGTAGCCATTAAGGTCAATGATGACACTGGCAAATACTTTCAAACGAAAAAAGGCCTCAGACAGGGTGACCCGTTATCGCCAATACTATTTAATATAGTGGCTGATATGTTGGCTATCTTGATCGAACGCGCTAAATCTGAGGGTCAAATTGAAGGAGTGATTCCACATCTTGTTGATGGTGGTTTATCGATTCTTCAATATGCTGACGATACAATTCTTTTTATGGAACATGACATCGAAAAAGCTCGTAACCTTAAGCTGATCTTGTCAGCATTCGAGCAACTTTCGGGTCTTAAGATAAATTTCCATAAAAGTGAATTGTTTTGTTTTGGCGAGGCTCGAGAAAACGCCGCCTTGTATGCTGAACTTTTTGGCTGTGAGCAAGGTCAATTTCCTATCAACTATTTGGGTATTCCGATTCATTATCGGAAACTTACAAATGCTGAATGGAAAAAGGTGGAGGAAAGACTTCAATTACGCTTAAATAGCTGGAAAGGCAAACTCTTATCCCTGGGTGGAAGATTGGTTCTCATAAACTCGGTACTAACAAACATGGTACTGTATATGATTTCATTCTTCCAATTGCCTAAAGGAGTCTTAAAACGATTGGATTATTTCCGATCTAGATTCTTTTGGCAAGGGGATTGCGAGAAGAAAAAATATCGACTGACTAAATGGAGTGTGGTTTGCTGCCCTAAAGACCAAGGAGGGCTCGGAGTTCATGACCTTGAGGTCAAGAATAGAGCCTTGCTAGGTAAATGGCTCTTCAAACTTCTATCGAAGATGGAGTTTGGCAAACCCTCCTTAGAGAAAGTATGTGGGAGATCAAGCTGTTTCTCAGGTTCTTTGGAAACCTGGCGATTCACACTTCTGGGCTGGCCTCATGGCTACAAAGAAGTTTTTTTTCCAACATGGATCTTTCTCAATTAGGGATGGATCGGAAATTCGTTTCTGGGAGGATAAATGGCTAGGCCATTCTACCCTTAGAGAACAATATCCGGCTCTGTACACTATTGTACGAAACAAAAGCGACACGATCGCGAAGGTGTTGGGTACCTCCCCACCAGATGTTTCGTTCAGAAGAAGTTTACTTGGAACAAGACAAGCATCCTGGAATGCCTTGCTCATCCGATTGGATTCTGTCCAATTGTCGGAAGGTCCAGATAAATTTCAATGGAATCTTACGAAGAATGGTAAATTCTCGGTTGATTCTATGTATAGAGCACTAATTCTACCCGAAGTGCCAGTCGATATTAAGGATAATAACAAAATTTGGAAGATGAGATACCGCTTAAAACTAAAGTGTTTGCGTGGTATCTTCGTCGGGGTGTAATTCTTACAAAAGACAACCTTGCCAAGCGTAATTGGCACGGAAGTAAAAAGTGTGTTTTCTGTCAACATGACGAGACCATTAACACTTATTCTTCCAGTGCGAATTCGCCAGGTCTATATGGTCAGCCATCCAGATAGGTTCTACCTTACATCCACCGCGTACTGTTGCAAACATTTTTGGCAACTGGTTAAATGGCGTGGATCCTAGGTTTAAACTCTTCTGTAGGATGGGAGCGATTGCCATTATTTGGTCGCTGTGGCTATGTAGAAATGACAAGGTTTTTAACGATAAAAATGCTTTGTTATGCAGGTTATCTATCGGTGTACAGCTACGCTACGAGCGTGGTCGGCCCTGCAGCGTGTGGAGCACCGAGACTTATTTTTGGAGGTGGCGTCGAGGCTGGAGGCTGCGGCCAGGGAGTTATTCTCCCGGCATGGATGGCAACATAGACTCCGGATAGACCTACCAGTTTCTTAGGCGGATCTACAATTTCTCATTATGATATGTAATTCGCCTTTTTACTTTTTGTTCTGAATTGGTTACTGGTGAACTGGTGGCTGTGTGCATCTTAGCTATGCAGAGGCCGGGTGTAATGCTTAAAACTCTTAAGTAATAAAATCCCTTTATCTAAAAAAGGCCCTCGTCTGTGGCGTTGCCCGCATCTCCGCTGTCCTCCGCCTCCCGAGGCAGGCCCCATCTTCTGGGCGAAGATTTGCCCCGAGGCTTCACGCTCACGATTTGCTTGTTCAGTTAATGATTTCCAGTACGATTTACCTCTTACGTATCCCTCTTTGGATGGTCATCGGCAGCAAGTTCTGGGGCTACAGCGACTCCAGAGCGGCGAGCATGGGCATCCGGGAAAGTACAAAGGATTCGATCCATCTCCCTCGTCCCCTCTCCCCTTCCTCTCCCTATGCATCTCGTCGTTCTTCTCATAGTTGGCTCGTGCGGAGAGCTGTTAGTTGTTCGCTGTTCCCTATGCTTAGATCTCACTACAAGAAATATGCTACTCTATGACCCTCAATATTGGTCACTAATGGTCACATATTTTAATTTGTGACCTTTTTGTGACCAAAAACACTTGGTCACGTTATGAGCGTCACTAACTAGCCAATATGACCTTTTTTGGGGATTGGTCATAGGCCTCTATGACCAAAAGAAAAGGTCACAGATTTTATGACCAATATTTTGGTCTCGAGCAATCAGGCCACGCCACGTCAAATCCAACGTGGCAAAGCTGACGTGGCAAATTTGTGACCAATTGAAATGGTCGTAGATGAGAATCAGCCCGGTCCAGTTCAGCCGCCAAGATGGGCCAAGCCCAATAGTTTAGCCCATTTAATGTTTTTTTCCTGTTTAGATAGATCAGCTATATGGGCCAGGCCCAACAATTCGGCCATTTTATTTTCCTTAGCACGGCCTTTTGAAGTTGATTTCGTTTTGGGCCTGGGTCTTATTTTGCTCCGATTCGTGTTCAGGCTTTGGCCTATTTATATTCAAACTGTGTCAGTTTCCAACATTTGTTCATGTCATTCTATTTTGGGCCGTAGCCTTTTAAAAGCCCAAACAGACTTAGTCCAATAATCGTTTCGGCCACTATTTCATCTGAACTGCTTGCCAGTTTAAGTCCAAGAATGCATTTCAATTAAACATAGAATAATATTACAAGAATATGTACATAACTCCAGTATCTGAATAACAAGTTAAGCAAGGAAATATACACTAAATTCTCAGCAAGATCAGCGGTAGATCAAATATTCCAGAAAATTCATCATTACAAAGTTCAGTAACATATAAAGCAAGTTGTTGACTTGGGGCTTCGAGCTTCTTCCAATTTCTTCAGCCTAGAACTCCTGTAAACGAGAAGAAATGCCATATGTTTAGAGTCTCGATATGTGCAATATATGGTAACACTTAAACAGAAAAATTACTCCGAGAAATATGCAAGAGAGTAACATCCCAGCAACTATCTGTCAAGTCATCTTACTATATGTAATGACCACACACAAGGTACAATAGTAAGACTTGGTGTTACTGTTTCTACAAAAACAGAAGATAATTGGCATGGAACAAGTTCATAACATCTTACTATATGTAATGACCACACACAAGGTACAATAGTAAGACTTGGTGTTGCTGTTTCTACAAAAACAGAAGATAATATTACTAGCCAATGCACGCAAACAGACATCACTCGCTCAGGTTGTACCTGCTGAAGATGCCGAGTGCAGCAGGAAGTTGTGGGCGGCCTGCTTGAACAACACTGCAATTTCACCTCCTTTTGCTTCCCCTTGCTCTTGTTCTGAAACCCACCACACAAATTCCATAAGAAGCTGTTACAGAGAGAAGGAGCAATGATACACAATCAAAACAAAAGAGAGTATCGAATTGTAAGCAGAGTAACAGCTTTTCATCCAGTGCATCAAACTTAGCAAAAGGAACCAGTGCATCAAACGATTTTCAGTTTTGCATCTATTTGATTAAGCTGAAGGAGACAAAACGCCACACATAAACCTAGAGAATCATGGGCCCTAAAAGTACATAATTCCAGACATAATGTATAGTTGTGCAAAAACACCACTATAATTGTGCACTCAAATATAAAGACATGTTGTGGTGTAAAAACAACACTAGCACACAAGAACAGCAGCAATCCTTTGTCACATGTCATATCTTATAAACTTGCACAATCATGCAGCAATCCACTGGATGTGTACAGACTCCATGACATAGCAACATATAGTGCAGCACCGCAACAAATTAATCTGAAGAAACTACTATTCCTGTACAGAGATATGAGGGGAGGAGGGAGCGGGCATGCAAACGGGACCTGGAGGGGCAGTGAGTGGTGGGCGAGCTTGTAGTCCTTGTAGAGGAAGTAGCCGCCGCCAGCGTCCACGGTTTCCGCCCTAGTCGACCCGGCCTTGACGTTCCCCGGCGTGTTCTTGCGGCTAGTGCACCACCCGCGCCCTGAACAAGTAAAACAACAAAAAGTTCAGATCTGAGCCGTCTCAGCTGTGGACAGACACGAGAAGAAGATGAAGGAGTGGATCCCTCCCTGCAGCGCGAGGTGGACAACGGCCGTGCGAGGATCCCGTCGACGCCGTCGCGGTTCTGGTTGCCGGAGAGCCGTGGCAGGCGTGGGGCAAAGCCACCGCACACCGTAGGTCACGCGCCGCCGCGGTTCGGCCAGCTCGACGGAGCGGCGCGCATGGAAGCACGCGCGCGCCGGCGAGCCAGCCGGCCGCGACGCCGTGGCTGCTGAGCGGCGGTGCATCTGTTGCGGATGTGTTTAGGCGGAGGATCTGGCGTTGTCGGCCGCGGATCGATGGGATGCCGCAGATCTAGCGTTGTAGGCTATGGATCTGGGGTCGTCGGGGTTGGATCTATGGGCGGCTCGCGGAGGCGCGATGGGATGAGAGAGAGGAGTGGGTGGCGGCGCGAGAGAGGGAAGGTAGGGTTTCGGCGAGACGTGATGGAATGAGAGGAGAGAGGATTTCGGCAGAGGCGGGATAATAGGGTAAGTAGGGTTTCGGCCGCGCGCGTCTCTCGTTTTAGATAGGGAATAGACGGTCTAGATTGTTTTGTCGGTTGTGGTGTGGACGGGCTGATCGATGATCCGTGGGGGTTGCTTTCAGGCATCTGATTGGCTGCACCAAGTTTTTATTTTCTGAGTTTCTATAATGGAGTTTTTATTAAGTAACTACCACAATTTTGTCGTAAACTAGCACAAGTCCATCATTCAAACATATTAGACCACATTTTATGTACAAATAATCAAATGATTGGGTTTAAAAGTTTTGACAGTATTTTGACCCCGTTTGACCGTATATTGAAATTGGCATACGAAATTCAAAAAAAATCAAAATAATGGAAAACCTTCGCGTAGCATCATGACATGTGACCTAGTTATCATAGATACAACAAAAGTTTTGCAAGATTTAACCCCTAGCCACGAACGGTCATGTCCCCCGAGTTGAGCGTATATTGAAACCGGCATACGAAATTCAAAAAAAATCAAATAAATGGAAAACCTTCGCGTGGTGTCATTATATGTGTCCTAGTATCCATAAAAAATCATAAAATTGGAATAAGGAAGTTTCTTAAGAAAGTGTTCGCAGAAATGAGTTATCATCTATGAAGATTCATGGCTTTAGGGCCAAATGACGAATGTTATGTCCACATTCATGGTATAGTTTGCTTAAATATGCCCGTATTGGGCACACACGTGTATCTTGGAACCGTGAACAATGTTGCCGAAGAAACTTTCATTTTCCGTTTACGAAAAAATTAATTTTCTATTTCCGAATGCGAAAAATGGGTTATTTTGTGAAGCAACTACCAAAAATATGTCGTAAAATAGGAGCGCTACATTATTTGAAAATACTAGACCACATGTATTTACAAATAACCAAATGGTTGTGTGTCAAACAGTTTTCATCTACCTCTCGTAAAAAAGACAAATTCATGCCGATTCAGTTGGAACGGGGTCAAATTTGAACTACAGGTGCCTCGTAGTTTTCTCATGATTTTTTGAAAAAATCATATTTAGCTACACAAGTACCTATTTCATCAGAGATACAACAAAAGTTTTGCAAGATTTAACCCCTAGCTACGAACGGTCATGTCCCCCGAGTTGAGCGTATATTGAAACCGGCATATTGAACGGTCATGTTCCCATATTGTGCACAAGCGTGCATCCTGGAATAGAGAACAATGTTTCCGAATAAAGTTTTCAATTTCTTTGCACAAAAAAATCATTTTTTATATTCCGAGTGCCAAAAAAGGTTTTTTTAATGAATAAACTACCAAATATTTGTTGCAAATTTGTAAATTTTTAAAAACATTTGGACCATATATTGAACCAAAACAGTCCGTGGTAGTTTATAATTACACAGGACATCTTTACAAAATTTATTTGGTTTAAATTGGAGTTCAAAATCAAAAGTAATAAAAGAAAACATAAAAGAATAATAAAAAGGAACAAAAAAAAACACCCGAGCCGGCCCATTACCTTACCGCAGCGGCCAAGGCCCGTTTCTGGATGATGCGACCTAGCAAGCAGCCCATAGCCACCGGCCCAACTCAAACTATTGGGTGCCCAACTCGTTTCCAGGAATGGGCTTTGTCCCAGAATGATCTAGTAACAATACAAATAGGTTTGAGGATAGCATTTTTCACAAGCAACGCTGTGGCCTAGTGGCTGTTACGTGCTGTTGCCTTAAGAGGGCGCGGGTTCGATCCCTCTTCCACGCACATAATCTTTTAATTCGCGATTTAGTGCTGGGCGGTATTGTGGGCCGGTCTTACATGTCAGTGGGTTGGAGCTGACCCACATGGCAGCAGGGCGGTCCCACTGGTCCCACATGGCAGCAGGGCGGGTCCCACTGGCGGGTCACACGGTGGGTCCCACATGGCGGGTCCCACGGATCACACGGTGGGTCCCACATGGCGGGTACCACAGGTCACGGTGGGTCCCACATGGCGGGTCCCACATGTCGGTTGGGCTGGGCGGTCCCACCAGTCATTGTGTGTGCTACTCGTGACAGTGGGTCCTACATGTAAGAGTGACACGTAGGCGAAAATGACACCTAAACACTGACACGTAGGCGAGATCGCTGAGTTGGCTGTCCAGTCAGAGTGACACGTAAGCGAAACTGACACCTAGGCACTAACACGTAGACGAGATTGCTGAGTTGGCTATCCACTAATGTGAATGACCATTTAAATTGGTCGTAGTCATCTAGAAAAAAGGTCATAGGCCAGGGCTGTCTGGATTATGACCAATTCATGTTAGGAGACCATGACCTTTCTGACAAAATTGGTCATAAATTTGTGCTGTTTACACCCTAAAAAACAGCGTATGACCAACTGGTTCAAAATGGTCATAGATCTATGACCAATATTTTGAGCGTCACAATAAAAGGTCATAGGATAGCATATTTCTTGTAGTGTCTCAATCTCATCGAAATTCTGTGTACCATACACCATGATCTGCTAGATCCGTACATGTTGATTAGGATCAGTATGTGATGTGCGTTTCTAGCGGTTTATACTTGCTTGCTTTATAGCGGTTAGATTCTTTCTCGAGTTGTTCTAGGCGCTAGGAAATAGATCGGGTGCATGGGGCATCATGAGCTACATCAGATGATGTGTTGCATGCTTATAATTCCTTAGGAATCACGTTTTGGATCAGATGATGCATTGCATGCTTATAATTCTGTAGTTTCTGTTGCTTTTTAACTGCTAATAAGAGATTATTATGAGCGATGCTTAACAATTTGAGAAGCTCGGCCCTGAATTCTTCTTGTAATATTGCAGATATATTGTATGGATAACAAATTCAAAGCTCATCTTGTATTTGTAAGGATAATCCCAAAGGAGAACGCGAAGGAGATAAATTTCAACACTAGGGCACACATCTTAAGAAGGCAGTGCTAAACTGTGCGGAGCTTCGTGTGGCTGAACATTGTTTCTGAAGGTTTGGACACACTGAAAAATCTAGGAAAGGTCAAGCACGAGGTTCGTTTCAATTGCCTGTAGCTTCTAACATTGATAATTTAACCTTAGTGATGGTATTTTTTATTTCAGAGCTAAAAGTTCTCATGTAATCCTGAAACATGGCAGGTACCTTAGTGATGGTATTTTTTATTTCAGAGCTAAAAGTTCTCATGTAATCCTAAAACATGGCAGGCACCTTGGGGAGATGGCCTGGCCTTAGGTCCCCTGGCTCGCTGTTGCGCGTCATTTGTGATGAGGTCCTCGGAGCGAGGGCCGTGTCATTGTTGTGGCAGCAGCTCAGCTCCAAATACCTCTACAAAATCAAGTAATCCTACATGTCTTTTTGTTCAGATATTTATTTCCCCGTTTGGCGCGTGATTTATACTCTGTTGCTGTAGGTTTGAGAGGCGCAAGATTCAGATGGTGGAGGAGATGTGGCACGCGGTGTACGCGACAGAGGGGTGGCTGGTGGGCGGTGGCGTGCCGGAAGTGGTTGACGGAGCTGAAGCAGTCCATGTGTGCCAAGGGTGATAGGTTGAACGCCGCCGCGCAAGAGTTGGACAACCTCAAGAGGGTCAGGTCGGTTTTGGCAAAAATTGTATTTCAGTTCATTGCATTTTAATGTAATAATATGACATGGATATCTGTTCTTGGCTCCTCATGCTCTGATGTTGAAATGCTATGCATATAGGTTATTTGAGATGGACAATGGAAAGAGTTGGATGCCTTCTGATCATCAACTCCACGGTAAACTTCTTCGAGGAAAGGGCAATGCATCGTTTCTCTTTGTTCAGTTTGTTTGTGGTTACTGCTTCAGGATTCAGACTTAATTGAACAAGGCTTACACCAAATCCATGCCATGTCGTCCATGTAGTTATGCAAATTTGCATTGTAGTGAAGCCTTGGACTTCGGTTACTATGTCTAAGGCATCTTTGTTGCCCTGAACTTTTGTTACCATCTGTGAAATGGAACCACAGCAAATTCGCCAAGGATGAATGAATTAATTGTGGTTCAGTTTTCTCTCTTCGTTGGCGAATTTGCGAGCATGCCCACATTTTGAGTTCTCTTCTTTTATTTCACCTAAAGCAGCTTTAGGTAAGAAATGTGCGGATATATTCATCTGATTCTTTGCCTAACTTGGTGCTTATCATAACTGGTACCTTCTTTTTGTCCACAAGGTTTGGAATCCCAATTATTGGATGATGCAACTTTGCAGAGCCAGTAGATCGGTGACAAAGTCTGCAAGCTTCCTACGATGCAACCATTGATAGAATCATGAGCGAGAATTTGTGAAAGAAATATAGTTACTGCGCGCATTGTGTCATTTCAATATTTTTTTGTTTATTCTTTTTACATAGACCACTTTGTACTCAAGGTATTGTGTGTGAGTAAAACATGGGTTGTCACCACACAAATTGCATCATTTAGTAGAGCACAACCAGATGGGAAGCTGGTTTCACCTTTCTCGGCATCGTAAGAACGGAAAATTTACCTTCGTGCAGGGGCGGAGCTAGAGTGTAAGTGCCGGTGTCAAATGACCCCGATGCCTCACACAAAATCCTTTGTATCTATAGTGCATATGAGAAAATGACCCCATTAAAAATTGCTTCCATTATGTGTTGCAAGATGTTTTGACCCCAGTGACTAATTATCCTGGCTTCGCCCTGCCTTCGTGCATATTTCTGAAATACAAAACCTTCTAATATTTTAACCCGTAGCAAAGCACGGGCATTTAGCTAGTTCTAAGTAAAAGAACAACCTTAGAAGAACACGCACCCCATTGTTTGCATGTTGGCCCCACCAATGCTCTGTAGGGCCTCAATGACCATGACGACACACATGTTCTTTTGGGGCAGTTCTTGAGGCGGCTTACACCATAGCCCATGGAGATGCTAAGAGTCGAGTCGTGGCAGCTCAATGCTCAAGGAAGCCAGCGTTGTAGGAGATGGGATATGAAGATGACCGACATCGTATAGCAAAATTGGGAGGATTTGCGGCTCGGCGTGAAAGTTTCACGGGTCATTGGCCTTCAGATTTTTCATAGTTTTGGTTTAGGTTGGAATAGCCATATATATTTGGCTTCTTGAGAGAGAGAGATTCGTAGAAAACCATAAATTATAGGTATGAGACCATGTATGCCTATGTTGGAACAACTCCTTTTTTCCAAATATCCAAAAGTTGTTTTTGGTTATTCAGGGCATATTTGGTCATCTCTTGGAGATGCTATTTAATTTGACATGAGTTTGTTAACTAACTCTACGACTAATGCTCAATCTTAAAGGATGTGAGACAATACTTTTAGGTTAGTGTTTGTTTCACTTCCATAAGTGCCACATGGCACAATATATTAATATTGTCCCCAATTGTAGGGCTACTGGATTTATGTTCTTAATTTTCTGGCGTGGATATTGGCGGGAATTAATTGAGACTTTAGCATGGGCTAATGAACACACACCTTTAGCTAATTTAATTCGCTGGAGAGATAAGCCCGACGATCGAAAAGAAGGAGAAAGAACCATGATTTTATAGGCTCGTACTATTACCATATATACCGTTTATAACTTGTCGTGAGAAATCTATTCACTCACATTTTGTGGTTTGCCACGGTTTATAGCATAAAAGTGTGACAGTGAGCCGCTAACATTTGTGACTTGCAACCCTACATGTTTCGTCTCCATCGAGTCAAAGTTAGGTGCTCACAGGAATACGTCTCTTTCAATCTTCTTAAGCGTAAGTCTAGATTATTCTTATTGGTTGAATTTTCTCCACCGATATTGAATTTTTAAACTATAAGTCTTTTGGAGCACAAAACACATTTATCAGGTTTGCAATATATGTGTTATCCAAAGACTAAGAAGCCTACGCAATTCCAGCACGCGGAATGATTATTGAGGGGAGGCGATGGAGCCGTTAGAGGCCGCGACGCGGGGGGCGTCCCGGGAGGCGTCTGGGGATCCCCGGCGACCTCGTCGGTGTTCGCCTGTTCGTCAACAGCTCCTGCCGCGGGTTAGCGCGTCAAGGCGGACCTCCATTGGTGGTTGTTTTTGGTGTCTCGCGGAGGTAGAGAGCGACGAGGAAGCCGAAGGGGAGGAACGGGCGCTGATCGGAAACAAGTATCGATCTCCCTCGTTCGAGGATGCATGCAAGACGCCGGCGGAGGATCTCGTGCGATCTATGTCAGCGGCGTCGTCTAGGATGGAGAGAAGAATGGAGAAACGGCGACGACAAAGGTACATGATGGTTGAGTTAATGGAGCCGTTGTTGTTTGTAGGCCAGTCGCCGAGGCCGAAGCTGCGGGCACCGAAGCTGCCCGTCATGCCGCCGTCGGTCTTCGTCGACGATGATCAGCGCGACGACTGGATCGTGGTCTGCAGAAGGCAGCGAATGACTCCTCCATCGCAGGTACGTACTCCGGCGAAGAGATCCGGGTTTCACGGATCACGGAAATTTTCAAAAAGATGCGGGATGGTGGGCATCGGCTCGGCCAAACCCATCTTGCATAAAAGCCCACAGGCTCGAGCGATGTTTGGAAAAAAGACTAGAACACAAATCAGACACAAACACCTAAACCTAGTATGCCTGGGGTTGGTCTCCGACGGTTGCTAGGTTTTTTCTGGCAGCGCGTCGTGCGTGAACCAAGAGAGATTGCAAACGTGCGCTCTGGAGAGCTTGTGCAGTATGAAGCCATGGCCTTTCGTGGTGGTGGCAGAGGCGGGGGGCGATCACAGCCGTGGTGGAGGGGCTCCGCCCGGGCGAGGTACTTTCAATGGTGGCCGTTTCAACAACTTTGAGATGGCCGGACCTAGCGGCACTGCTGGGATCCCTGATGGGCAGGGGTATGGTGCTGCTCACGCCGGCTACCGTAGCGGCTTCCATGCCGGCTCTGGCTTCGGGGCTAGAGGTCGGAGGGGAGGCTTCTACGCTGGCTATGGCGGTGGTCGGGGGAGGTACCCCTACGGTCGACGCGACGGATATGCCAACCGCGGTCGAGGGGCTGCTGGCTATGGAGGCTATTGACAAGGTGGCCCGGTGCAAGATGGGTACGGGCAAGGCTATGACAACCAGGGTGTGAGGGTCGCTATGGCGACGGACCCTATGCTCGCGGTGGTCGTGGTCAAGGGCCGGTGGCTGCCGCGGGGACGCAGATGGTGCCCGTGGCTTTTGGGCCGCAGGCCGTCCCCGAGGGTCCCGTGCCGCAGGCGGCGCCGGTGCCTACGCAGCTGGCGCCAATGCTCGTGTCAGCTGGGCCGCAAGCGATGCTCGTGCCGGTGGTGCTTGAACAACAAGCAGTAGCTCCGATCGGCCAAGGGGGGCAGGATGCGGCCGTGGTCGCGGCACCTCTGGTGGCTGCTATCCCGAGGCCCAATGTCTCGGCTGCTCAATTGACGGCAGCCCTCGCAACGTCGATTCCGAAGAAGAAAAGGTGTTATCGGTGTGGTGTTGCCGGTCACCGCTCGGCTGATTGCAAGGGGGACATTTGTGTCGTGTGTGAAGGACCTGCTCATGGTGACAAGGAGTGTCATTTGTTGACGGCTCCGAAGCCGCAAGTCCGAGTCTACGGATATGGCCATGAAGAGCTGATCTTTTTCGAGTACCCTTGCACCGAATCTTACAGACCAAGGATGGAGAATGTACGCCTGGCATCTTTGGTGGTTGATGCATGTAAAATGCATACATGAATTTTGCATGTTATTACTAGATATTCCAACATATTTGCAACTTATATGATGTTATATTCATGTTTTATAATGATTTCGGGGATTTTCTAAACAATCCCCCCTCTTTTGGTTCTAACTCTGTTTTCCAGAAAACATCTTTTTTAGTATTTCGGACTTTCCGGGAGCTTCGGGACTCCAAAAAGGGCAAGGCCAAAGAGCACGGTTCAGAATTTTCGAGACGAACGCAATGGGCTGAAAATGAAGACCAGAAGCCCAACCAGCCGGAAACTAGAGGGGCCCACGTGGCCAGATTCCGTGACCGCGTGAGGACCCCTCTTTTCCCCCTCGTGGCTCCGATGCCATCCGTTTTCATCTCCGTGGCTTCGTCTTGACCTAAAACCGGCTATAAAAATAGTCCCTCGGGGTTTTCCGGAAGCAGGCGGCGGAGAAACACAAAACCACAAAACAGAGAGTCAGAAGGCTGCCGCCGGAGAAAATCGGAGGGGGGAAATGCCGCCGGAATCACCTCCGGAGGGCTCCACCCCCCTCCAGCATGTTCATCATCAACATCTACAGCAAGATCATCTCCATCTCTCCACTGTAAACTCTTGGCAAACATGATATATGATACAATTACTATTCACTTGATCTATTGTGTCTCCCCATCTATGTTTGAGAAGTGATTTGTTCATGGCAATAGTGAAATAGTTCGTTGATTGGTTGCATACAAGTTTTGTTATCTTTTATGATTGTCTTTATGTACAATATATGAGTGCACACATTTGTTGGGGAATGCATGTAAGGTGATCACCGGTAATGTAATGGAGTGAGGGAGACTTGGGAGGACATGTAAACCTGAGACCGAGTCATGAAGTTACTTTACTGGGGGATATATCGGAGACCTTAGAACTTAAGGCTATGGTGGGACTTTTATATCTTAATAATTCTTGTGTGCTCATTTACTTGGCCATGAGATCCATCATAAGGGGTTTTAGTTCATTTACTTGGCTACACCTATTTATGGCTCCTTCCAAGAAAAAATAATTAAGACTGAAACATGTGCTTCACTAATTATGACAACCACACGAATGAAATAACAATTGCTAGAACATTTTCTCCCTTGAGATATTTGCTACTTGAGATATTTGCTACTTGCTACTCTGAGAAACTTGCTTGAGAAAACTGTTGAGAGAAACTTGCTCTAAAAAACTTGCGTTTGAAAATTGATTGAGAAACTTGTTACTAGATAAACCCATTCCACATCACTTGCTTTCATTAGTTAGTTACTTTCATATTTAAACTTATTGCTTTGCACAAACGGCCATATAAGAGGGTTATATTGCTTTAGAGAATAGATAGTTTACCTTCAGCTCCTCGTGGGTTCGACACTCAAATACTTATCGAATTGTGCTACAGTGACTGCTTGCTCTTGGGGATTATCAGTGGTGTCGGGGGAGATGTCTATCCCGGCAATTGTGGCTCATCTACAGCGTTTGGTTCCATCAGAACGGTTTATTTGGGACGTGCGACAGATGGGGCAAAATGTTTACCAGGTGCAATTCCCAACTAGAAATGATCTAAAGAGGCTGAAGGTTTTTGGACTATGTCGGGTACCAAACAGTCCTTGTGAGCTTACGGTGGACAATTGGGCGCAAAGACCACAACCAACTAGAACTCTGCCGGAAGTGTGGGCGAGAGTTTACATGATTCCAAGCCCGCATATTGGTGATTTCTTGGCATTAAGGGCTGTTGGGGACATGTACGGAAAACGCTGAAAATTGATATGGCGTTCACTCGGAAAAATAGGGTTTTGAGGATCCGAGTTGGGTGCCTTGATTACACCAAGATCCCTAGTCACTTTCCCATGTTCATCAAAAATGGCTTTTACGATCTCTCTTTTGTGGTGGAGGACGTCGAGCCACCGGTTGATCCAGATGTGGAGATGGGGATTGATGGTGGAAATGAGGACGATGATGACAAGGATGATGATGAGTTGGCTGATGATTTTGCGGATGATGTGGCGAAGTTTGGTTACAACGGTCCCAAGGGTACTACTGAAAAGGTACCAGAGGAGGCGCCGGCATCGGAGACGGGTGGTGGATCCACCTCGCAAACTGCTGGTACAGCGGCGAAGTTTGGGGTGGTGTTCTCGCCTGCGTGCGCCATTCTTTTGATCGTGCTAGAGAGGAGTTCGCCTTGCTGCGAGGGGGCAGCGGGAGACTTTCTCTTGCAAGTGAGGGGACCACGGGCACGGCCATCGGGCAAGGTGCTGCTGCTCCTCTTGCATCCCAGGAGGCGCAGACACCGGCCGTGGCGGGTGATCTCAGCGCAATGAGGCCACAGGTGGAGATGATGGTTGTACCATCTTCGTCGATGGTGGTCATCTCCAGCACTTCGGCGACCACAGGAGGTGGATGTGGACCACGCGCGGGGGGCGAACTCCCCTATCTCTCCTCGCACCCCAGGCGGGGGTGTTGGATCGAGTGGGGGGAGCTGCAGCGTCGCCCAACGCCGGTGTAAGTCGCTCCATTGCCATCCTTTCCGATAGGTGCATCGAAGAGGGAGGTGGCCAATGATGCCCACAAGTATAGGGGATCGCTAAAATCTTCGTTGGGAAGTATTACCCAAATTTATAGTTCGACACGATGGGAACACAAGAATACCAATAAGACTTTGGCAATTGAGAGGTCACTCTCAACCACACCTGTGTATCAATAAACTTGCAGCAGTAATAGTGATGGCAGTAGTATGATTCAAGTAGCAAATAGAACAGCAGTAGTAAACAAGTGTTTCCCAGTTTTCACCGGAAAAGTGAAAGTGTAACTCAGAGATTTTAAAACGTAGGCATGAGGTGATAGCAGTGTGTTGCATGAATAAGATTGATCATATAATAAGATATAACTAGCAATGGGACATATCTCTAATTCCGATATATGTAGGTATGTGTTCCACAATTAGTTGTGCGTACTAACCAAGAGAATTTGCACAACATCTATTGTCCTACCTGCCCATTTCACCGGGGCCAACTTGGAACTACAGGTAATTAAAGTCTACCCTTTCGAATAGACCGGAACAATGCATTAACACTTCATGAACACATAGAATCCTCAAACTAAAACATCTCCCCCTTGTTTTCCCTATATGTCACTTTTAGGGTTCGCAGGTTCAACATAATAGCAGGTGATACACTTTGCAGATAAATACCAAACTCAATTATATGATGAAGCAAAATAAGTTCAGTACTGAAATCATGCCACTCGGGCCCTAGTAGCAAGCATTAAACATAGCATAAGTGCATCAACACAATACAAAAATATCCTCAAGATAAACCCTAAAATCTCGACAACGGGTAGCATTACATGATCAATCTCATCCAATCCCCATCCACCTCATATGCCTACAGCGGACTACTCACACATGGTGATGGAGAAGGAGCTCATGGTCGATGGAGATGAAGGCGGTGAAGATGGCGGTGAAGACGGCCTCCGGATCCCTCCACCGGAGGAGAAATCCTGGATCAATCTGTCTCCGAAACGAAGATCGTGGTGGCGGCGGCGCTGTTTCGCGAAAACTCCTCTCCTCCTAGGGCAAGCGTTTTTCTGTATATATGAGGGGGTACATCGAAGACCGAAGGCAAGGCGGTGCCCGAGGCCCAATTGGGGTGGGCCCACGCGGCCAGGTACAGGGGCCGCGTGGGGCCCCCTCTTTTGGCCCTCGAGCGCTCCCTCGTGTCCATCCTTTGCCCAATGTCCTCCTTTTCCATAAATATTGACGTGGTATTTTTCCCGATTTAATTTCCTGCAAAAATAGCCAGAAAGGAGACTTTGCTAAAAACAGCGTCAGATTCAGCAGTTTTATTCAAATATGGGAAGATTCCGGAGCAAATTATGAAGCAAAGTGCTTGGAAAAGTAGATGCATTTTGGATGCATCAACTCCCCCAAGCTTAGCTCGTTGTTTGTCCTCGAACAACTCAAACATAGTGCAGAAGCGATGAAAAGACTTTGACAAGAACTTTGCATTGCATATGTAACACCGTTTAATACCAACAAGTATTCAAAACATAACTTCAATAACAAATAACAAAATGCTAGCAAAGGTATATCTAATCAATGTTAAAGCATTTATAGTTGCTGCAAGAGAAAAACATGTAGTGTCAATACTTGGATGAGTTTGCTCAACTGTAGAAATAAACAAAGGTTTTTGCATCGCTATTGATTGAATCATGTCAAGATTTTTGAGATCTTTTGATTCTTTCTTTTGTTGACTAGTGAAATCATTGTGCTTACAACCTTGCTCTCAGTTTTATCAAACCATTTGGTGTTCCCTATTATGACCCATATGCTTGACCAACTCATGGTTGAAAGCCTCATGCCCCGTGAATACGAGTACCTACACCATGGCTACTCAACTCGGGCCACTAGGCAAGTTGAATTTTTCAGTCATTGCAAGTAATAAAAGCGTCATCAAGAGCGTCAACTGGGGTACCTCTTGTCCCAAGACATGGACAAGCCCATGTCCAAACAACAAGACAAACAGACAATGAACAATCTCAGCACTCTTTTATTTACTTTTTGTGTAGCTTTTTATTATGATGTGCATCACTGAATGTTCACTATGGTACGCTGTAAATTTCCACCATGAATGATGCATGGCTTAGGTTGGCGGCCCAGGCGTCTCTCTAGC
Source organism: Poa pratensis (assembly GCA_947311845.1). NCBI lineage: Eukaryota > Viridiplantae > Streptophyta > Magnoliopsida > Poales > Poaceae > Poa > Poa pratensis. The sequence goes on along the minus strand of CAMZMU010000052.1, from coordinate 88,235,572 downwards.
CAATTATTCCACTCATCAAACTTACTAAGTTTCCACTTTTATTTCGCAATGATAAGCATCCATAGAAAAAGTACATGATATCAACTAAATAAAATTTAGTGCAATGTTGAAAGCTTTCCATGTGTCAGCACATTTCAGCTAACTCCCAACCACTAAGCCTGTCAAGCATATGACTTCATGTTTAACATTTGAAAAATTCTTTTACTCTCTTTTGGTTGGCAAGTTTAGCAAGCACAATGGGATGCGTAGACCTTTGTTTAGAGCCACAATTATTCAATCCACAACCAAGTATTGTCACTAAATAATATTTCACTTGCATCATATAACATACTAGAACATGGAGAAGATAAACATTTGCTACCACTTCCTAGATGTTAAAGAAACCATGATGTGCTCACTTGCTGTTATTAAAAAGTCCACATAAGCACGGCAAAGGTGTCATACCTTTCATCCACTTCATGCACATCAACTCATCATCGTTGTTCTCCTCTCCCAACTTGAACTGCGCAATAAAAACTCAAATCTGCCATAAAATGTCACTGCATACAGTACTGTTTTTACCCTACCTAAACACCTCAGAAAAATCTCATAATTTACAGGTGTGTGGGTTATGATATGTTGCAGCAGTGGTTAAAATTTTAGCTCATTCGGAGTTACAGAGAAAAAATGAAAAATGAAACAGTGAGCAGATTTCAGCAATTTCAGCACCTCTGTTTTGCGTTTGTTTCAAGAAAACGAAAATATTTTTGTTCTTTTTGTTTTTAGATGCATAAGATAAATAACCAGAAGTAAATAAGAAAAGAAACAAATAATTTTTTTGTGTTTTTGTGATTTTCAGAACAAGAAACTAAACATAACAATATAACGGTGATATAAAACAACGAATGGAGAGGAAGAGAAGCACTCCCCCAAGCTTGCGATCAAGCTAGTATCCTGGGTAGTGGTTGTATCCACCACTTCCACCTCAGGGAAGTATCCATATGGGTACCTTGCATTCTTGGGTCTTGTGGCGCCTCTTGAGGTTGGTAGCCTTGCATCTCTGGTGCTTGTGGCTCCTCTTGAGGCAGCGTCTCCTCCACCGTCCACTTTTCGGTACTCCTGTCAAAAAGGTCAGTACGGGGGAGCCTAATGGACACTATTTGTCCATTTAGTACTCAAATAGTTATACAAGTAATCATCCCCATACATAAACTTATTTCCATGCGAGTGGTCAAAGCAAAATCAAGGAAATTAGACTCTCCCACACGAGTACCCATGTTATCATCATAACCTCTCTCATCCTTAATGTATTTATACACTAAAGTAGCAATAGCACCATCATAAATCGGAGTTTGATCAATAATATTTCTACTCACAGCAGCATGTAAGGATCTAGCAAGAATGACTCCCAAGTTGTACCCACACGGTGTGTTTTCTTTTGCACATTTAAGTAGATAAACTATTGGTCCAGTGCAAGCAGAATTATTATCCCTACCAAGAAATCCTCTTGCAAGGAGCAACGCAAAGTATCTCAAACCTGGGAGCTGTATATGAGTAAATTTACCCCTATTCCTCCAAAGACATAACAAGGCGCTCCCTCTCATAGTGAATTTACAAATAAAGGTAGGAGAGGGTACCTTACTTTTCTTACTGTGCTTGTAGACCTCAGGACCCTCAAACCTGAATGTAGAGAAATTCTCGCGAGAGTTCCTCGTATGTATCCTGTGGGTTCTGAGCAAACCCAAGCAAGCCATTCACATTGGCGAAGGTATCGAAATCCTCTTTGATTTCCCACTGTTCAAGAACATAGGGATCTTGCCATCTAGTTGTATGGATCTTCAACTTCTCCCCCACATAGAATGCATCATCCTCCCAAAGATGGTTGTCATCATAATTGAGGGAGACTTTGCATGCTCATCTCCTTGGTCTTGAGTTCTTCCCAAGCAATGCCTTGCCCTTGCTAAACATGATACCTTGCTGCCCATAAACAATATTCAACAAAAATCAAGATGTAACACTCTAAAACAACATTAAGCCATCCATAACTAGTCTCCACATCAATATCATGCATCAATATCAACTAGAAAACTTAAATCTATGGATTTCCTAAGCATATTAGGTGACACCAAGTGCAGCAAAATACTCCATACATGAGGCACAAGAACAAAAATGATTGGATGGGTGGAGGAGTCACATACCAATGAGCAATCCCACCAAGTAGATTTGAAAAATCTGCCCTAAACATGGAGATCTGAGGATAGCAGGAAGAGAGCACGGGAAAATTTGGGAAAAATACCTGGGATGGTTTTCTGTCGAGGGGAAGGAGATGGGCATCGACCCCTCACCTAACTCCCTCTGTGGGCCAAAGTAGTGGGTCCGACGTGGCCAGGTACAAGGGCCGCTTGGGACACCCTATTCTGGGCCCTGGTGGCCCTCTGGTGTCCCCTTTTGGATGTTAGTTCCCTGGTCAAATAACTTACCTCCAAATTTTTCTGGAATGTTACGAGAAAATTTTCTGAACAGAATTTTTCAAACTAAATTTCTGGAATTTCTGAACTATGAAATAATTATTTCTATGCAAATACTTTAAAATTCTAAGATAAATAAAATTAAAATTCAATGTAAATATTATGGGAATCAAGTTTGCATCATTTCCACATTAGTAATGAGGTTGATCAAGTCTCATTAATAATATGTAAAAGATATAACACATGATTCTTATTATATATGTATAGAAGAAATTCAAGATACCCCATATTTGATTGGAATAGTTCCAACCATCACGGTAGCATATTTTGGTTCAGGTGGTGGTAATGCAAATTCAAAGCTTCCAACTATAAGAGTATTTCTTTTAATGGAATTCACACTCTGGCTTACCATTGTAACAGATTCTTCTTGGGGAAATAAATAGTATGCTCATTTCCTTTGACATTGAATGTCACCTTGCTCTCAGTGCAATTTATAACAGCTCCTGCAGTGTTTAAAAAGGGTCTTCCAAGAATAATAGATAAATTATCATCTTCAGGCATTTCTAATATAACAAAGTCTTTAGGAATTAACACATTAGCAATAGAGATAGGAACATCCTCATATATTCCTATAGGCACAGCAGTTGAATTTTCAGCCATTTGCAACGAAACTTCAGTTGGAACCAATTTGTTTAGGTTAAGTTTCTTATATAAATAAAAAGGCATAACACTAACACCAGCTCCTAAATCACATAGTGCATATTTCACATAAGTTTCTTTAATATGGCAAGGAATAGTTGGAATACTAGGATCTCAACGCTTTTCAGGCATTTTCCCTTTAAAGGAATAATCAGCAAGCGTAGCAGTAATTGCATCAGTATGAATCTTTCTTTTATTAGTGACAATATCTTTCGTACATTTTGAATATGGAGGAATTTTCATAGCATCAACAAGAGGAATTTGCAAATACAAGGATTTAATCAACTCAAAGAATTTCTCAAATCTAGCATCATCCAAAGTTTTTATTACCTCTTGGGGATATGGTATGGGTCTTTGTACCCATGGATCCCTCTCTTTACCTTTTTGTGGATTTGGATGGTTCTTCTTCTTGTTCTTCTCAATAGATGGTCGAGGGTCTTCTTTATCAGTAGGTTCAGGTTCTTCAGTATTTTCATTCTCATGTAGTTTTCTTCAGGTGAAGATGATTCCTCTTCTTCATTATTATTATCTTCAGTCTCAGCATCAGAAATCGAAATATCATTATCTTGTTCTTCAGAGTCATCAATATCTTTGTTTTCATTGGGAGATTTTCCTGCAGAAGATTTCTTCTTAGGAGCCTCTTGCTCTTGCCTCTTGGGATGGCCTTCAGGATAGTCAGGATCCTGTGTGCTTGCACCCCCCTAGTATTAACTCCACAAACTTGTTTCTTCACCATAAGACTTTCATACAATTGATTTTGAAGAGAAACCATTTGTTCAATTTGATTATCCATCATCTCACATTGTTTAACAATTCTTTTACCTCTCCCACACTATCATGTAAACTTTCACGAAGAGATTTAATTTTGTGAGAGTTCTCCATAATAGTCATTCTAATATTATGCTCCTCAGGGTTATGATAATAAGCAAAATCATTCATGTAAGATACATGAATGGGAGGTGTTACCTTTTCATTACCTTTCATGGAGCTAATAGCATTGACTTGGATTGGAAAACATGGTTGATCATCAGGAAGTTTAACAGCCATTTCAGATAATTCCTTAAGATGAGAGGTTTTAATTCCCTTCTCTTTGATATCCTTAGAAGCTTCTTTCATTGTTTCTTCGTCCAAGTTGAGAATGCCTCTTTTCCTCTATGGAAATATCTCTTCAATATTCCAATCTTCATAATTTCTAGAGATAGTCTCCAATAGTTCAGTTGCTTCATCAACGGTCCTTTCCCTGAAAACATTACCTCAATACCATCCAGATAGCCTCTGGTGTTTTCGGTTAGTCCATTGTAAAAGATATCAAGTATTTCATTACTCTTGAAGCCATTTGTAGGACATTTCCTAACCATCTTACTGAACCTCCCTGTAACATCCCAAGTTTTTCAAAAAGTTGAAAAATTTAATTTTTTTTAAAAAACTATTAAATATTTTGCTTTGAAAAGAAAATTCATGCATGCATTCATCATCATATAGCTTTGTTTGCATTTTGATATTTCAAAAGTGGGAATAATAATTCCACTTGAAAACCTATTTAAGAAAATATATTAGAAGGACTATCTATGTCCAATATATTATTTTGAAGTATTGTGGTATACTTCTTTGAGTGAAATGTTTGGTTGTGATTTGTTTGTATGCATTGGAAGTTATTCTATTACTTACCTATTCTATACTTTCAAGTTTTATAGTTTTGTTTTTGAAAGAAAATATTTATTTGGATTTTAAAATAAGTTTTGAATCCTTTTAGCAAACCCTTTTTATAAACAAAATGTTTTAGTGCACAATTATCTTCTTGAGTGATATGGAATATGATTACTCATATTTTGGTATGGATTTTAAATTTAAGTTCAAAAGAATTTTATAAAATCCTATTTATAAAAATTTAACATAAAGGTCTAATTAAACCTTTATGTAATGTTTGAATTTTCAAATTTTGAAAAGTTGGAAAATGATTTTTGAAAGTTCTAACACAGAGGATTTTATTTTACAAAACTATAGAATTTGGTTTGAATCCATTTGGATTTATAAATAAAAAGTTACAAAAGTTTTTAGAAATTAGAAAAGGAAAAGAGAACAGAAAAATATGCGAACCTAGTCCAACTGGGCCAAGCCCATCCTTTTCTCTCTCGCACACGCAGCGGATAGCAGCCCAGCAGCCCAACACCTCCTTCTCCCACTGACAGCCGGGACCCGCATGGTGACGCCAACGATGACGTCATCGTCATCTTCCTCTCCCGCAAGAAATCGCACCGAACCCTAGCTCACAATCCGGATCGAATTCGTTCGTTTAAACGAGATTTATCTGCTCCCTCCTCCCCCATATAAACCCACCCGAACCCCTCTCTCGTTTGCCCCAAAACCCTAGCGAATACGCCCTAGGCTGCTTGCATTGATCCCCGCCGTGCCACCACTGCCGCCGCCGTGTTTTGCAAATTCCGGCGAACGTGGTCGACCCCGAGCCATCCTCTCTGCTCCATCCTCTTTCTCTCCTCCTAGCGCATCTTCTGAAATTTTGCGGTATTTTATTTCGCAGCGAAACCGACGCGTCCGTCCTCGACCGAAGGTTGCCGCCGCCGTCCTCTACTCCAGCGAGCACTAGAGGGAGAAGCAGAGCACGCCCGCGACCCCGACCTCGCGCATCAAGCTCGCCTTGACCTCCTACACTCTGTGGTATGAACCTCGCCTCCCATATCTCTCTCGCGCGCTCGCCGGCCATGGCGCCGCCGCAGGAGCTAGGTTTCCGGCAGAACTCCGGTCAGAAGCGCCGCCCCTCTATGGTCAGTTGGATCTGATCCATTGGATCCAGATCTAACGATCCAGATTAGATCCTTACGCGAACAGGTACCGGCGAATCAGAACATGCCACGTGGACGCACCGTCAGCATCCTCGTCAGCGCCACGTCGAAGCCTCGTCAGCGCCAGTCAGCCTGTCAATGCCACGTCAGCGCCAGCGGGGAGAAGAATTTCTCTGTTTTCTTTTTAATTGGCGGTTTTGCGGATAGGTCCCTGTAGATTAGATCTATCACTACTTTTTATTGGCTCGGCCAAATTTTGCAAACTTTATATTTTTGGAAAGCTTATGACATGTAGAAACTTTTGGCATAGTTATTTTTAGGTTTTGTCGAAATTAAATTAGTTGTTTTTCAAAAGTGGTTTAAATAGTATTTTGTCTATAATTTGAGTTTAAAAATAGATTTTTGAGCAAACTCTTTTGCTATAGTTTTGTATGCCTAAGTATTGGCCGTAGGACTACTCCATTAGTTTTGTAAAATTATTTTCAATGATGTTTGAGTAAATATTGATTAAATGCTTTTTAGGTGTTATTTTAATAAATAAAATGTACTAAAAAATATTTTTATATTCGAGTTATAAAATAACTTAGTAGTATTTTGAAGACTTTAGTACTAAAAGTACTTAGAAATATTTTTGTCTCTCAAAACAAAACTATTTCTTCCTTAGAAAATATTTGATAAGTATTTTTGACAAACACTTTTCCTTAGAAGATTTTAGCTCCTCTTATGTTGTTGACTTTTCCTTAGAAATTATTTGTGACTTGTTGTTTGACCATTGGTCCTTAGTTATTTTGGATCATCTTTCTTGCTTGCATTACTTAGAGCATTTTCATAAGCATGGCATGCATATTAAGTCCTTAGTATTATTTTGTACTTCTTACATGACTTCCTCCTTAGAAATTTTGAGGATGCATGTTAGCTCTTTTGAACTCTCTAGTCAAAACCACTAAGTTAGAAATTAGTGGAAACAATGAAGAACTCATGAATGACTTAGCCAAGGAAACAAGACTCCAGAAGCATCTCCAAGAAGTAAAAGTACGTAGAAGAAATCCAGAGGAAGTTCCTGAAGACCAACCCCTACATTTTTCTAAGTCTTTCTTTCCTTTCTCTCTTTTCTTCCTTCTCTTAGACTTCATGGTGGCTAAGTTATATTCAAGACCAACCTTGGTGCTGCCAACAAAATCAAGTCTTCAGAACCATCAAGTCTACAGAATTAAATGAAGTCAACACACCAAGAAGAAAGCTACAAGGAAGCCTGGAGAAGATTCTTGGAAGACCAACTACTTCTTTCTTTCTATCTTATCTTCATTTCTATTTTGTCTCACCTTGGACATAGACCAAGTCCTTGGTGTTTAAGACTAGTAGTGCTAATTGAAGACCATTGAAGATCAATGAAACTACAAAGGAGTTGAAGATATTTGAAGATCTAACATGTGAAGACTTGAACTAGCCTTACAACTTTTCAAGTTGTTATTTCTCAAGTTTATTTTGAGCTCAACCTTGACCTTGCCTTAGCCAAATGGGATATTGTTATTTTGTGTCTTTCCCTAAATTTGTTTTGTATGTCTTTCATACCATAATTCTTTGTATCATTCTGCATCTCATGCATATCATATTTTTCTAAGTGTTGCATTTATGATTGTATGTTTATTGTGAATTGTTTGCTGTGTTAGAGATTTCGGAGAGAGACGAAGGTGGTTACAGCCGCTACTACTACACTCTGTTGCCAAGGCAAGTGGCACACCCCATAAATTTCCTAAGTATTTTTATATGCATTACTTAGTGTATTTCTTTATATGCATGTGTTGGATAGTATTATGCTATATGCTCAACCCACCATACCTTTACACTAGTTGTGTCTAGAACCCCTTTGATAACTTAGTAGATTATTTGATGCTATGCAAATGTGTTTTCTTTAAAGTTTAATTCTACTAAGTAATTATCACCTGGGTGGACTTGGTTTTGAAAAGATGATGGAAAGGTTGAGTGTCATCTCTTAGGGGTGACCTCTAAGGGATGGTCACTTGTGGTTGCCACCCAGGGTATTAAAGGGACCAAAGTTTTGTCTAAGTGAAGATGCTTCCAGTGCAGCCACTTGGTATTATGGCTCTGCCTTGACTAAGTTATAGGAACCTGATTCCGGCAGGTCTCAGCGGATGAATGTTTGTATGGGTCTGCCCAGAGGAACAGGGGACTGTTTCCCAAAGGTCTCGTCTCAACTCTCTCCTTTTCCTTAGCACAAATTGAGTGCTTGAGGATAGTTTGGGTTTGTTGGGTCTCGTGGTGAAAGTGCACAACCTCTCGAGAGTTAAAATCTAAGTACTTAGCCGTGTCCCCGGTTACGGACAATTTGAGCAGCTGATCAAGGACGACAACGGAGGCTCCCGACATTCCAATTTCTTAAGTTAAAATTTGAAGGTTGAAAAAGGTAGACAAGAGGGTGGTTTTCATGCCATACCTGTTTTGACAAAAGAAAAGTGTTTTAAAGAGACAGGAAAAATTGGCTTTATGCAAAACAGCCTTGAAACTCCACCAGCCAAATATGCATATAGGTTATTAGAGTTATTCCATTAAGTGTCCACATAGTGTCACTTGCCAGATCCATTTTTAATGGTATCTGACCCACTCTGTTGCAAAATTTTATTTTGTTGCAGATTGTTCTGACGACGAGTGAGTTTCGTTAAGGTTTCGAGTCTGCAACCAACATGTTTTCGCCTGTGGCACATGATGATGATGGAGACTCCATGAAGAATATTTTCCGCTGCTTTACTCTTTAAAAGCTAGCTTCGTGCTATGCAATTTGTAAAGGATATTTTCCTAAGTACTGGATCCGTGTAATAATTGATACAATGTTGTGATATTCATCTTAGACTGTGTGTGCAAATGAATCGATCCAGGGGTTTGCACTATACACAGGTACCTTGCCAATTTTAAGTGCAGGTACGCTACAGATGGTATCAGAGCACTGTGTTGCCTGTAGGTTCGAAACCCTAAGTCTGGTTAGAAATAAGAAAGCCCATAGGACAAAATTTATTTGCTTTTGTCTAAAACTTTTGATATCATTCTTGTAACTTCTTAACTATTCGCGTTCTAAATGCCTTCTCTTATTTATAGATGTCCCGCCTCCTGGAATCACTCAAGAAGGGTCCAACAATGACCATGACCTTGGAATGTGAGACTGAGTTTCCAAAGCTTTGAAGGACCTCATGTTGAGCATGGGACTTGAAGGGCAGCAGTCTACAAAGGTTTTCCATTCATGGGTGAAGGTCAAGAGTACTGGTGGGTGCAACTCCATATACAAGAACAAAGACGATGACCACAAGACCAAAGGTTGCTACATGTTCACAAACCCAATAATTCGAACATCATTCTTTGACTCAGCAAGAAGTGCAGCATGGGAGGCCATCGAGAACCTTGGAAGAAGACTTCGATTTAGACTCCACAACACTCAGAAATACCTCGATGAACTCAAGGAAGTAGAGGAGGAATTTGATGCACTCAAGAAGAAGATAGAATAGACCCCCTTATGTTTTAGAATAAAGAAACCATGTTGATGTATTGACCTATCAAACTTGTGGTATGGCAGTACTATCATATGTTTCCCCATATCCTAGGTGTACTACGATCCAAAAACGACTAGTTGGTTTTCTCAAAAATTTGTGAATGTTTATCATGTGTGATTGGTTGTGTCAAATTTGCTTGTATGGGTAAAAATAATTCTCCTAGAGCTGTCTATCTTTTACTCATCTCTGCTAAACCCAAACAGATGCCTCACCAAAGCCCCATCGTTGATGTGAAGACAATTGCAAATCAACTATTAGAAGCACAGAATCAGTTGAGCTTGTTAATGAACCAAAACCAAGATACCAAGGACATTCCAGCACCACCTCCATCTCAAGATATGCTGATCAAATTCTTGAAGCTTCGACCAGAGAAGTTCTCAAGAACTACTGAACCTATTTTGGCTGATGATTGGCTACGCTCAGTAAATAAAGATTTAGTCACAATTGGATGCACAGATGCTGAGAAGGTTAGATTCACAGCACATCTACTAGAAGGACCTGCAGCAAACTGGTGGGACAGCTACCAGATCGCGAACCCCATTGAAGAGATGACATGGGATTTGTTCCAAGAAGGATTTCGTGCTGAACATATTTCATCAGGACTGATGAAACTGAAGAGGGAGGAATTCCTCGACCTTCGACTAGGCGACCGAACTATAGATGAATACCTGAATGAGTTCAACAATCTAGCGCGCTATGCACCGGATGAGGTTGATACAGATGAAAAAAGGAGGAAGAGATTTCTAAATGGTCTGGATGGCAAATTATCCATTTATTTAACAATTGCCCATGCCCCTGACTACCAGTCACTGGTTGACAAAGCTATAGTCCTGGAAAGTAGAATGACGCAAAATGCAAGCAAGAAGAGAAAGCAGGAATTGGAAAACCATCACTCAGCATCAGAGCAGGAATGGATCACTTCACATGAGGAACATGTGTGTTTTGAGTCCAACCACCATGAAGACCATAACCACCATTATCGTAATATTAATGAACACGACTTGCATGGAGAGGATGACCACCACCTCAACCATGGTCACCATAGCCCCGCTCATACTGAAGAAGTTTATGACCTTGACGATGAGCACCTCATGGGAGAAAACAGTAGTCAGATCTCCACCCAAAACCCAATAAGAAGGACCTCAGTCAGGTAGAGTGTTTCAAATGCAAGAAAATGGGACACTACTCCCGAAGCTGTCCAGAAAAGAAGACTGGCAATGGGACTAAGCCAATTCAGTTCAGAAAGGGACATGTGTTTTCGATAAACATAGAGAGAGTTCTCAAGAAACCAGACCCAGTTATTGAAGGATTGATGATCAACTCTTATCCTGCCTTAGTACTTTTGATATTGAAGCAACACATTCCTTCATATCAAAGGACTTTGTGAGTAAAAATAAGATCCCCAATCGAGGACTTAGGAGACCCATCCGGGTAAGCTCTACAGAAGGAAAAATGCCAGCAAACACTGTATGCCAAAACATGACCTTGGGAATTGAGACACATAACTTCCCAAGTGAGTTGTTTGTGCTGGACCTGCAAGGCTTTGATATAATCATAGGCAAGGACTGGATATCCAAATATGATGGTCAGATTGATCAGGCAAACAAAGTAGTCACGCTCACCACACCAGATAAAAGGCGGATCAGATATCAATGTAAAACCAGAAATGAAGGCACCCAGAGAAACTTCAGGAGGAGTTTGCCAAGTAGGACCAGAGTCAAATGTAATGGTGATAAGGTTGTAATAATTGCCATTGGAATTTTAATACCAACATAGATCTCTTTTAAGGGTGGTAGCCACCCAGATATCCCAGTCACAACCTTTTTCTAGCCTTCCCGAATCTCGGGACAAGATTCCTTTTAAGGGTGGTAGTATGTAACATCCCAAGTTTTTCAAAAAGTTGAAAAATTTAATTTTTTTAAAAAAACTATTAAATATTTTGCTTTGAAAAGAAAATTCATGCATGCATTCATCATCATATAGCTTTGTTTGCATTTGATATTTCAAAAGTGGGAATAATAATTCCACTTGAAAACCAATTTAAGAAAATATATTAGAAGGACTATCTATGTCCAATATATTATTTTGAAGTATTGTGGTATACTTCTTTGAGTGAAATGTTTGGTTGTGATTTGTTTGTATGCATTGGAAGTTATTCTATTACTTACCTATTCTATACTTTCAAGTTTTATAGTTTTGTTTTTGAAAGAAAATATTTATTTGGATTTTAAAATAAGTTTTGAATCCTTTTAGCAAACCCTTTTTATAAACAAAATGTTTTAGTGCACAATTATCTTCTTGAGTGATATGGAATATGATTACTCATATTTTGTTATGGATTTTAAATTTAAGTTCAAAGGAATTTTATAAAATCCTATTTATAAAAATTTAACATAAAGGTCTAATTAAACCTTTATGTAATGTTTGAATTTTCAAAATTTGAAAAGTTGGAAAATGATTTTTGAAAGTTCTAACACAAAGGATTTTATTTTACAAAACTATAGAATTTGGTTTGAATCCATTTGGATTTATAAATAAAAAGTTACAAAAGTTTTCAGAAATTAGAAAAGGAAAAGAGAACAGAAAAAAATGCGAACCTAGTCCAACTGGGCCAAGCCCATCCTTTTCTCTCTCGCACACGCAGCGGATAGCAGCCCAGCAGCCCAACACCTCCTTCTCCCACTGACAGCTGGGACCCGCATGGTGACGCCAACGATGACGTCATCATCATCTTCCTCTCCCGCAAGAAATCGCACCGAACCCTAGCTCACAATCCGGATCGAATTCGTTCGTTTAAACGAGATTTATCTGCTCCCACCTCCCCCATATAAACCCACCCGAACCCCTCTCTCGTTTGCCCCAAAACCCTAGCGAATACGCCCCCATGCTGCTCGCATTGATCCCCGTCGTGCCGCCACTGCCGCCGCCGTGTTTTGCAAATTCCGGCGAACGTGGTCGACCCCGAGCCATCCTCTCTGCTCCATCCTCTTTCTCTCCTCCTAGCGCATCTTCTGAAATTTTGCGGTATTTTATTTCGCAGCGAAACCGACGCGTCCGTCCTCGACCGAAGGTTGCCGCCGCCGTCCTCTACTCCAGCGAGCACTAGAGGGAGAAGCAGAGCACGCCCGCGACCCCGACCTCGCGCATCAAGCTCGCCTTGACCTCCTGCACCCCGTGGTATGAACCTCGCCTCCCATATCTCTCTCGCGCGCTCGCCGGCCATGGCGCCGCCGCAGGAGCTAGGTTTCCAGCAAAACTCCGGTCAGAAGCGCCGCCCCTCTATGGTCAGTTGGATCTGATCCATTGGATCCAGATCTAACGATCCAGATTAGATCCTTACGCGAACAGGTACCGGCGAATCAGAACATGCCACGTGGACGCACCGTCAGCATCCTCGTCAGCGCCACGTCGAAGCCTCGTCAGCGCCAGTCAGCCTGTCAATGCCACGTCAGCGCCAGCGGGGAGAAGAATTTCTCTGTTTTCTTTTTAATTGGCGGTTTTGCGGATAGGTCCCTATAGATTAGATCTATCACTACTTTTTATTGGCTCGGCCAAATTTTGCGAACTTTATATTTTTGGAAAGCTTATGACATGTAGAAACTTTTGGCATAGTTATTTTTAGGTTTTGTCGAAATTAAATTAGTTGTTTTTCAAAAGTGGTTTAAATAGTATTTTGGCTATAATTTGAGTTTAAAAATAGATTTTTGAGCAAACTCTTTTGCTATAGTTTTATATGCCTAAGTATTGGCCGTAGGACTACTCCATTATTTTTGTAAAATTATTTTCAATGATGTTTGAGTAAATATTGATTAAATGCTTTTTAGGTGTTATTTTAATAAATAAAATGTACTAAAAATTATTTTTATATTCGAGTTATAAAATAACTTAGTAGTATTTTGAAGACTTTAGTACTAAAAGTACTTAGAAATATTTTTGTCTCTCAAAACAAAACTATTTCTTCCTTAGAAAATATTTGATAAGTATTTTTGACAAACACTTTTCCTTAGAAGATTTTAGCTCCTCTTATGTTGTTAACTTTTCCTTAGAAATTATTTGTGACTTGTTGTTTGACCATTGGTCCTTAGTTATTTTGGATCATCTTTCTTGCTTGCATTACTTTGAGCATTTTCATAAGCATGGCATGCATATTAAGTCCTTAGTATTATTTTGTACTTCTTACATGACTTCCTCCTTAGAAATTTTGAGGATGCATGTTAGCTCTTTTGAACTCTCTAGTCAAAACCACTAAGTTAGAAATTAGTGGAAACAATGAAGAACTCATGAATGACTTAGCCAAGGAAACAAGACTCTAGAAGCATCTCCAAGAAGTAAAAGTACGTAGAAGAAATCCAGAGGAAGTTCCTGAAGACCAACCCCCTACATTTTTCTAAGTCTTTCTTTCCTTTCTCTCTTTTCTTCCTTCTCTTAGACTTCATGGTGGCTAAGTTATATTCAAGACCAACCTTGGTGCTGCCAACAAAATCAAGTCTTCAGAACCATCAAGTCTACAGAATTAAATGAAGTCAACACACCAAGAAGAAAGCTACAAGGAAGCCTGGAGAAGATTCTTGGAAGACCAACTACTTCTTTCTTTCTATCTTATCTTCATTTCTATTTTGTCTCACCTTGGACATAGACCAAGTCCTTGGTGTTTAAGACTAGTAGTGCTAATTGAAGACCATTGAAGATCAATGAAACTACAAAGGAGTTGAAGATATTTTGAAGATCTAACATGTGAAGACTTGAACTAGCCTTACAACTTTTCAAGTTGTTATTTCTCAAGTTTATTTTGAGCTCAACCTTGACCTTGCCTTAGCCAAATGGGATATTGTTATTTTGTGTCTTTCCCTAAATTTGTTTTGTATGTCTTTCATACCATAATTCTTTGTATCATTCTGCATCTCATGCATATCATATTTTTCTAAGTGTTGCATTTATGATTGTATGTTTATTGTGAATTGTTTGCTGTGTTAGAGATTTCGGAGAGAGACGAAGGTGGTTACAGCCGCTACTACTACACTCCTGTTGCCAAGGCAAGTGGCACACCCCCATAAATTTCCTAAGTATTTTTATATGCATTACTTAGTGTATTTCTTTATATGCATGTGTTGGATAGTATTAATGCTATATGCTCAACCCACCATACCTTTACACTAGTTGTGTCTAGAACCCCTTTGATAACTTAGTAGATTATTTGATGCTATGCAAATGTGTTTTCTTTAAAGTTTAATTCTACTAAGTAATCTATCACCTGGGTGGACTTGGTTTTGAAAAGATGATGGAAAGGTTGAGTGTCATCTCTTAGGGGTGACCTCTAAGGGATGGTCACTTGCGGTTGCCACCCAGGGTATTAAAGAGACCAATGTTTTGTCTAAGTGAAGAAGCTTCCAGTGCAGCCACTTGGTATTATGGCTCTGCCTTGACTAAGTTATAGGAACCTGATTCCGGCAGGTCTCAGCGGATGAATGTTTGTATGGGTCTGCCCAGAGGAACAGGGGACTGTTTCCCAAAGGTCTCGTCTCAACTCTCTCCTTTTCCTTAGCACAAATTGAGTGCTTGAGGATAGTTTGGGTTTGTTGGGTCTCGTGGTGAAAGTGCACAACCTCTCGAGAGTTAAAATCTAAGTACTTAGCCGTGTCCCCGATTACGGACAATTTGAGCAGCTGATCAAGGACGACAACGGAGGCTCCCGACATTCCAATTTCTTAAGTTAAAATATTGAAGGTTGAATAAAGGTAGACAAGAGGGTGGTTTTCATGCCATACCTGTTTTGACAAAAGAAAAGTGTTCTGTAAAGAGACAGGAAAAATTGGCGTTTATGCAAAACAGCCTTGAAACTCCACCAGCCAAATATGCATATAGGTTATTAGAGTTATTCCATTAAGTGTCCACATAGTGTCACTTGCCAGATCCATTTTTAATGGTATCTGACCCACTCTGTTGCAAAATTTTATTTTGTTGCAGATTGTTCTGACGACGAGTGAGTTTCGTTAAGGTTTCGAGTCTGCAACCAACATGTTTTCGCCTGTGGCACATGATGATGATGGAGACTCCATGAAGAATAATTTTCCGCTGCTTTACTCTTTAAAAGCTAGCTTCGTGCTATGCAATTTGTAAAGGATATTTTCCTAAGTACTGGATCCGCGTGTAATAATTTGATACAATGTTGTGATAATTCATCTTAGACTGTGTGTGCAAATGAATCGATCCAGGGGTTTGCACTATACATAGGTACCTTGACAATTTTTAAGTGCAGGTACACTCCCCCAAGCTTGGGGTAAATCCTCCTTCTCTTTCTGTGAAAAGTTGCTAATCTCAATAGTTAGACCATGAATCTTATCAGCAGGGAAATATTTATTATAGAATACCTGCAAACATTCTTTCTTGCTAGTAATACATCCAGGTTCTAAACGATTATACCAAGTTTTAGCACTTCCTCCCAAGGTGAAAGGAAACAACTTTAAGAAATAATAGCGTTGGTGGATTTCATCTTTACCAAATAACACAGATAAATCATGCAAAACAACAATGTGTTCAAAAGGAAACTCATTGTCTCTCCATAAATCTTATACTTCTCAGCCTTTTCAATTATTTTAGGATCAACACTAAACTCATAATCTTTATCTTTAATCTTAATAGCTGGAGCATTCATTTTCTCAGTAACAGGGAAATAATCATCAAGAGGAGAATTTTTATAGTTATCAAGTTTATCCAATTTATCAAAATCCGAATCCATAAAAGCCATAGCAAATGCATCTTCTTCCTCAGAAGAAATTTCCATCTCATCATCACAATATTCATTATCTTCTAACTCAGATTCCACATTTTCAATAATAGAAGATTCAAGATTTTCGGGTGTTTCAGTTATCTCAGATGTTTCAGGTGTCACTTCTTTGTCTATGCTACCACATATTAAATCGTTTTCATTACTAGTAGACATTTTGGACAATGGTGAACTAGATACAACTTTTCCTTTTTTCTTAGGAGCAACAGCAGAAGCAGCATTAGGTGAAAAGTTTGGCCTACTTAGCAGATCCGTACCTCTACGAGTAGTTGAAGGCCTCACTTCTTCAGAGTAATCTTTTCCTTTCCCATGGTTAGGAACAAGAAAAAGCAGCAAATAAATGATAACAAGTTGTCTTACCAATAAAGCTAGGCTCCCCGGCAACGGCGCCAGAAAATGTCTTGATGCCCACAAGTATAGGGGATCGCTGAAATCTTCGTTGGGAAGTATTACCCAAATTTATAGTTCGACACGATGGGAACACAAGAATACCAATAAGACTTTGGCAATTGAGACGTCACTCTCAACCACACCTATGTACAATAAACTTGCAGCAGTAATAGTGATGGCAGTAGTATGATTCAAGTAGCAAACAGAACAGCAGTAGTAAACAAGTGTTTCCCAGTTTTCACCGGAAAAGTGAAAGTGTAACTCAGAGATTTAAAACGTAGGCATGAGGTGATAGCGGGGTGTTGCATGAATAAGATTGATCATATAATAAGATATAACTAGCAATGGGACGTATCTCTAATTCCGATATATGTAGGTATGTGTTCCATAATTAGTTGTGCGTACTAACCAAGAGAATTTGCACAACATCTATTGTCCTACCTGCCCATTTCACCGGGGCCAACTTGGAACTACAGGTAATTAAGGTATACCCTTTCGAATAGACTGGAACAATGCATTAACACTTCATGAACACATAGAATCCTCAAACTAAAACATCTCCCCCTTGTTTTCCCTATATGTCACTTTTAGGTTCGCAGGTTCAACATAATAGCAGGTGATACACTTTGCAGATAAATACCAAACTCAATTATATGATGAAGCAAAATAAGTTCAGTACTGAAATCATGCCACTCGGGCCCTAGTAGCAAGCATTAAACATAGCATAAGTGCATTAACACAATACAAAAATATCCTCAAGATAAACCCCTAAAATCTCGGACAACGGGTAGCATTACATGATCAATCTCATCCAATCCCCATCCACCTCATATGCCTACAGCGGACTACTCACACATGGTGATGGAGAAGGAGCTCATGGTCGATGGAGATGTACGCGGTGAAGATGGCGGTGAAGACGGCCTCCGGATCCCTCCACCGGAGGAGAAATCCTGGATCAATCTGTCTCCGAAACGAAGATCGTGGTGGCGGCGACGCTCTGTTTCGCGAAAACTCCTCTCCTCCTAGGGCAAGCGTTTTTCTATATATATGAGGGGGTACATCGAAGACCGAAGGCAAGGCGGTGCCCGAGGCCCAATTGGGGTGGGCCCACGCGACCAGGTACAGGGGTCGCGTGGGGCCCCCTCTTTTGGCCCTCGAGCGCTCCCTCGTGTCCATCCTTTGCCCAATGTCCTCCTTTTCCATAAATATTGATGTGGTATTTTTCCCTGATTTAATTTCCTGCAAAAATAGCTAGAAAGGAGACTTTGCTAAAAACAGCGTCAGATTCAGCAGTTTTATTCAAATATGGGACGATTCCAGAACAAATTATGAAGCAAAGTGCTTGGAAAAGTAGATGCATTTTGGATGCATCAGCCAACCATCGCGTTGTAGAGTTTGGAGGTATCCCGGAGGTCGAAGCTTTGGGGCTTCGATCAAGTGGACATATCCGCGCGCAGCTGAACGCGGACGACACCTAGATGGGGCGCGCCATGGCACGGGCTAGGAGCGTCGTGATTCTTTGCAAGGTATAAATTTAAATCAAGCCTTTTCAATTCTATCTTTTTCTGATAAGCAAACTGCGGATGTGGCTTCTAGATTGAGAGTGTCTTTGGTAATGTTTAAACAACAAGCTATTGATTCGGCTAAATTGATTAAACAATCGAAATTAGAGAGGACAATACATGTTTTGCAAAATACTTTAAATCAGGATGAACAACCACATTGCCTAGTTGTTAATAGGGCAGCAAGTCTTTTTGAGGATTTAGAAGAGGAAGAAGAGTGTTTTAGGGGTAATGAGGACAAAACGGATTTTACTTTGATACCTGAGAGGGTAAAGAAACCTAGAAAGACAAACGATTATTCCTGTACGAATAAGAGAAGAAGTGCTAGAATTAAAATTCGTTCAAATTGCAAAGATGTCAAATTTAAGAGGACTTTTTTTGGAACATCGAGGGTTTTCGTGACCCCAGGAAACATGTTTTTGTTAAAGAGACAATCAGGGAGAGGATATTAGACTTCATAGCCTTGTCGGAGACACGGAGGTCTAATTTCTCGACACCCTTTTTGACGCACTTAGCGGTCGGTTTTGATTTTAGTTGGTTTTGTCTACCGCTGATATGTCTCAAACGTATCTATAATTTCTGATGTTCCATGTTGATATTATGCCAATTGCTACATGTTTTACATACACTTCATAATTTTTTTATACATTTTCTGGGACTAACCTATTAACAAGATGCCATAGTGCCAGTTCCTATTTTCTGCTGTTTTTGTATTCCAGAAAAGTTGTTTTGGAAATATTCTCGGAATTGGACGAAACAAAAACAGAAGTCCCTATTTTTCCATCACGAAGACCGTGTCCAGAGGGGAGAAGCAAGAGTGCCGTCGTCCGGCCACGCCAGGACAAGGCGCGGCCCCCCGTGCTGCCGCGTCGTGGGGTGGCGTGGGGCCCATGAGCGCTGATACGTCTCCAACGTATCTATAATTTCTGATGTTCCATGCTTATATTATGCCAATTGCTACATGTTTTATATACATTTTATATCATTTTTATGCATTTTCTGAGACTAACCTATTAACAAGATGCCACAGTGCCAGTTCCTGTTTTCTGCTGTTTTGGTTTCAGAAAAGTTGTTCTGGAAATATTCTCGGAATTGGACGAAACAAAAGCCAAAGTCCCTATTTTTCTGACATGTACACGGAGTCCGAAGGAGAGACAAAGGGGGGTCGTGGACTGCCCTCACCACGTGGCGGCGCGGTCCCACCTCCTGCCGCGCCGTGACGTGGTGAGGGGCCCACGGGTCTCCACCGACGCCGCCCCTTCGCCTATAAATTGCCATTCTCGGGAAAACCCTAAATACCCGAGCAAAAAACCACGAAAAGTTCGAGCCGCCGTTGCCGTCAACCGTAACTCGGGAGGGTTCTGAAGCTCTTCCCGGCATCCTGCCGGAGAGGGGAATCATCACCGGAGGGCTCTACATCGCCATGCCTGCCTCCGGAGTGATGTGTGAGTAGTTCATCCTTGGACTATGGGTCCATAGTAGTAGCTAGATGGTTGTCTTCTCCTCTTGTGCCATCATGTTTAGATCTTGTGAGCTGCCTATCATGATCAAGATCATCTTATTGTAATGCTACATGTTGTGTTTGCTAGGATCCGATGAATATTGATACCATGTCAAGTTGAATACTGAAATATCATGTCCATGTTATTTATGATCTTGCATGCTCTCCGTTACTTGTTGATACTCTGGCCAAGTGGATGCTTGTGACTCCACGAGGGAGTATTTATGCTAGATAGTGGGTTCAGTCTCCATTTAATCCGGGGGAGTGACAGCAACCTCTAAGGTTGTGGATGTGCTGTTGCCACTAGGGGTAACCTAATGATGCTTTGTCTAAGGATATATGTATTGTTTATTTTATGCACTTTACTTAATGCAATTGTCTGTTGCTTGCAACTTAATACTGGAACGGGTGCGGATGCTAACCTGAAGGTGGACTATTTAGTAGGGGTGGGCGTTCGGTCTTTTCGGTTAGTTCGGTTTGGTCTTTCCGGTCTTTAACAATTTCGGTCATCCAGAAATGATACCCGTAATAAATTCGGTCTTTTCAGTTTTCTGTTCTTCGGTCTTCGGTCTATTCGGTCCGGTCTTCGGTCAAGACCAAAAAGACCAAAATATAGGGTGCACGAAGGGGAATCGGCGCCCGGAACTGGGAAAGTGCGAAGCGATCGACAGGTCCATCGCGCACGGGAGAATTTACAGTACGCTACGCTGGGATACTCAGTTGTTGAGCCTAGAGACTAGATGGTATGCTTGATTCAGTAGTTGAGCCTATAGACTAGATGTACATAAGCTAGGCTGGCACAGAAATTCGGCTGCTTCCGTACGTAATTCACTCAAAATAAAATAAAATCGGTCCTTCGGTCTATTCGGTCTTTACTAATGTGCTACCCAAATTTCTGATTTAATTTCGGTCATTTCTAATTCGCTACCCAAATTTCCAACGGTCTTTTCGGTCTCGGTCATTTCGGTTTCGGTCTCGGTCTTTTCGGTTTCAGTTTTCAGTCTTCGGTTTTTATGCCCACCCCTACTATTTAGGCACAGATGCATGCTGGATAGCGGTCTGTGTACTTTGTCGTAATGCCCAAATGAATCTCATAGTAGACACCACAACTTGCACATGCATATTATGCACTTTTCAATATTGTCAATTGCCCAGCTGTAATTTGTTTACTCAGCATGTTAGTTATCTTTATGGAGAGACACTACTAGTGAACTGTGGACCCTGGTCCATTCTTTTACATCTGAAATACAACCTACTGCAATCATTGTTCTCTTTCATTCTCTGCAATTAAACATCATTTTCCATACAACACTTTCAATCCTTTGTTTTCAGCAAGCCGGTGAGATTGACATCCTCACTGATTAGTTGGGGCAAAGTAGTTTGATTGTCTTGTGTGCAGGTTCCAAGTCAACCGTCAGGACTTCTTCCTCCCCAACGACGCAGCAAGTTTTCTGGCGCCGTTGACACCTTCAGAAGTGTCTTCACCTCCTACTGGATTGATAACCTTGGTAGTCTTACTGAGGGAAGACTTTCTTCTACACTCATAAAAGCTTACTCTTGGGGTCTCCCAACGAACGTGTGGTTTACACGCATCAAGCAAGTTTTCTGGCGCTGTTGCCGGGGAGACAAGGCACTTCGGATTTAGCAGAATCTTGACCACCCCATCAACAGCTCCAAGTTTTCTGGCGCCGTTGCCGGGGAGGTCAAGCCTTCTGTTAGGGGAGTCTCTCACTTCCAATCTCCTTACTTTGTTATTGTCTTGCTTAGTTTATTTTTATTTTGTCTTGTTTGCTCTCTTTATCAAAAAACAAAAAAAAAATAGTTACTTGTTTTTATTTTGTTATTTCGGCCTAGTGTTCTTTTTGCTAAAATGAGTACTCCTGAGAACACCAAGTTGTGTGACTTCACTAGCACAAATAATAATGTTTTCATATGCACTCCTATTGCTCCACCTGCTTCTAAAGCAGACTTTTATGAAATTAAACCTACTCTATTAAATATTGTTATGAAAGAGCAATTTCACTACCAAAAATCCAGCGATCCTCGACGTTTTTGCGGCGACGTTCCTATAACGTCGTGTGTTTCCGTCGCGGTGGGTCGAAAAGCTGATTTTGCTCGCGATGTTTTGGTTCTTTCATTCGTGGGCCTTTGGCTCGCGACGTTTCACGTATTTTACGTCGTGGATTTTCGTCCCCGGCCCATTATGCAAACTTGAGCCCAGTTTCCTACGACGAAACATGTCTTAGTCACATAGAACGTCGCGAATTTTCGTCGCTCGCCAGGTGGTGTCCTTATATGACTCGTTGACTGGCAACGAGCACGACAGTTAGATCCGACCCCACCCGTCATACACTGTTGTAATTTACACTGTTGACTGGCAACCTAGTTTGTGACAGTTAGATCCTGGACCCCACCTGTCATACACGAAATGATCAGGGTGAGTAGAATAAGTATCCCTGGAAAACTTTCATCTACGTCAAAATATGAACATAAAACAAAATCGAGACTAATTAAGTTTTTAGACCACTAGCAACAATCACGAGTTCCATTCAACGCAGCAGTACTTCCACATTCCAGTTCCACAACAAAAGACAAAGAAACTAATCATAAGTTAGTTGCTCTGACTCATAAGGTAGCTCAGTTCAACAACAAATGTCAGCAAACTGTGATACATCTCCAGGTGGCCGGCACGACAATCTCAGTCCAACTCAGATTCCTCAGCAACTTCCGCACCAGCAACTTCTGCACCACCCAAGAGATCGCTCTGCAACCTTGTCACCATGCTGTGATTTATATGGTTTATTGACAAATCTTCATGGTAGCAGTGACATGTTTTATAGCCTCCTGTTATTAATACCAAAGCGCTCACAAATGGATAATCAGTGATACTGCGTAGAAGAGCACCATGCTTGGCAAGCACATCTTGATTAAGGACACCCTGCAACCGTAGATTTTCGCAAGCACGACGGATGCAAACGATAGAACCTGACTTCAACCTCTGGAGAACGTATCTCATTTTCGCATCCATGGACTCCGCGTCATGCTGGAACTGGACGCCCTCATCATCTTCCTGTAAATTATTCTTAACATCATATTAACCACAGAGAAAGTAGCGTCAAATATTGTTGCGACTGAATTATAAACAAAGAAAGATATAAGAATAACAATACTAAACTGGACACCAGATCGTTAACTATGTAAACCAGGAAGATACAACATATCAGTTCGATAGTGACTACATACAGCATTAATGAAACTTTTCATTATTACTAACACATGACCAAAAATTGATATTCGAGATATCTAAATATTCAACAAAAGTAAATTTCGAGCACACATTGGAATGTGACCATGAAAATTACAAATACACTAAATCCTACCGAAATTAGCAACAAAAAAGAGCTCTGTTTAGGGAAGCCACTGCTCAAGCCGTTGATAAGATTTGTTTAGGGAAGCACCTGGGAATACTCCACCCGCACCCCGTAGTGGTACTACACTGCGGCGGTGACAGGCGGAGGAGACGCGGCGATGAGATCCATAGCCGCGACTAAGGCATCTGAAGCCGCTGCTATGGCATCGAAAGCCGCGGGTAGGGCAGCCGATGCCGCGACTTTGGCATCCTTAGCCGCGTCGGCGGCATCCGATGCCGCGGCGAATGCATCCGAAGCCGCGGTGAATGCATCTGAAGCCGCGGCAATGGCATCCGAAGCCGCTTCCGCAGATGCATGGACGACGGCTGGCGTCACAGTGTTGTCCTTTAGCTGCATCGGATCTGCCATCCCTCTCTTCTTAGCGGCCCGTGTGCGCGGCGGCAGAGAGATTTCGAGTCCTGACTGGAAGAGTGGCGGAGGGAGGCAAATTGCGGCCGGAGAAGAGTAGGGTTTTCACAGTGCAATTTGGGGAAAGCGGTGCGGAAGAGAGGTGCAGAAAGAGTGGTGCGAGGGGCGAGTTTACGGACTCACCTGTCAACGGGTAAGGGTCAGATGCTTTGGGTGACCTCCTTTGAGGCTTTGACCGTCACTTGACCTGACTCGTGGGGTCGGTTGGAGTCGCTGCCCTTATGTGTTTGGGAATGTGGATAGCCCGTTTGTTGTGTGCATGTGTGTGCTGAACATAGTAATAGATCTGTTAGTTGGAAATGTTTAACGAGCCAGCTGACATTTTGTTCCACGATTTGATGCTTTCCACGATAACTGGATAATATATATTAGCAACGTACGAAAGACCACACACAGACACACCAAAAACAACATCAGTTCAACACGAGCATGCACATAGCGAATGGACATGAGTTCTACAAAAGCATGCACACAGAGCATGCAGATTTTCAACACAAGCATGCAAACAGGCATGCACATCAGTTCTACAAAAGCATGCACATAGAGCATGCGCATCAGTTCAACACAAGCATGCAAACAGGCATGCACATCAGTTCTACAAAAGCATGCACACAGAGCATGCGCATCAGTTCAACACAAGCATGCAAACAGGCATGCACATCAGTTCTACAAAAGCATGCACACAGAGCATGCGCATCAGTTCAACACATGCATGCAAACAGAGCATGCACGTCAGTTCACTTGAGTTATACAAAAGCATGCACACAGAGCATGCACATCAGTTCAAGACAAGCATGCACACAGACATGCAACACTAGTCTGCATCGGAATCATCTGCTGGTAAATCCATGTCACTGTCATAGTACTCCCCTATTGTCTCGTCCGGTGGTTCAACCTCAGTTTCTTCTTCATCTCCATTCCCCTGTCCAGCAACCGTTTTCTTTCGATTCTTGATATGATCCCAAAGATCCTTAACTTCGGCTGCAGTCAGGGGACGGTGAGCTTGTCTTCTCGGTCCAGAGTAGGCGGAGGCGGTGGAAAATCTATCAGGTCATCAGTTGCATCCTCATGGTCAGACACTGTGCCATCTTGATGTGCTGCATCAGTAGGCTCGTCCTCAATATTAAGGTCAGGCTCCGTATTAGGGTCCTGTTCCTTATTGACGTTCATCTTATCATATTCGGACACGTTGAAGGTCCGCCTATGCTCAAAATTTTGAACTATCCGCCACTTTGGTCCCAGCAATTGGTCTGCCACATAAAACAATTTTTTTGCCTGTGTTGACAAGATATACTGATCATCCTGGTACCATAAACTGGAAACGTTGATGCTTCTGAAGCGTCCATCATACTTTTGCAGCTTAATCCTGAGGTTATCTTCATGTTCAAGACGATACCAGTCACAGGCAAACAGAACAACTGTCCGTTTATGTTTCTCGTCAGAGTTATAAGTGAGCTCTTTGATTCCCTTGAGGACACCATAAAAATATGTGTCAACCTCTTCATGATCTCCACCAGTTGAGACTCCGTTGTTTTGCGTTTTCTTGCCACTTTCACGGTCAATGGTGACAAACCGAACAAAGTTCACAGCACACATTGAATATATCTTAACTTCGATGTGTGGGCCACATGCCAACGCAAAGAGCTCTGCTTTAAAATCTTGTCCTCCCTCCCGTGCCTTGCTCATCATCTGTGTACCGCAGCAAAAAAAAAGAAAAACAACATGGTTGAAATCATGCAATGAAAATGCTATATATATAGGACAGAGACAAAGGCAAAAGGAAACTTACATGCTCCTTGAACCATTCTGGAAATTCCTTCTGAACCCTAAGATCGACAGCGGGCATCCCATCTTCTTCCACATCTTCTTCCACATCTTCTTTCAGCTCTGCTTTGAACAACCTGCAAACCAGAGAGTTTAATCGTGACACACAGCTACAATGTTATCTGTAACATAGAAATCAGTACTAGGGAAGTGAGAACATACTCGATGTATGGCTTGACCTCATCGCAATTGTTTAGGACGTACCAAGCCATTCTCTGAAGGTCTGTTTTCAGGGCCTCATCGCCTTCATGACGGATCATTTTAAATGCTCCCATTAAACGCACATTATGGCCAAACACACTACAAGCTGACTCATGCTCTTCAACGGCATATCTCCGTGGCCGGTTTTGCCTTGTCTCAATATCATGAAGGTATCTAGAGCAAAATGTCAGGCACTCGGAGGCAATGTAGGCCTCTGCAACTGAACCTTCTGGCTGTGCCATGTTCCTCACAAATCTCTTCAAAGTACACAACAGCCTCTCAATTGGATACATCCACCCATAGTTCACAGGGCCTCAGAGCAACGCCTCGTCAGGTAAATGCACAGCCAGGTGGAGCATAACATCAAAGAACGACGGCGGGAAGATGTTTTCAAGCCTCATCAGAATTACTGGGATTTCCGCTCTCAACCGATGCAGATCAGCGACCTCCAAAGTTTTACTGCACAAATCCTTGAAAAAAATCCTAGGTCAGCAACAGCCCGATAGATATCTGTAGCCACAAGTCCTCGCAGGCCAGCAGGAAATATTCTCTACAACAGGATGTGGCAGTCATGGGTTTTCAGTCCATTGACCTTCCATGTCTCTACGTTGACACATTTGGACATGCTAGAACAAAAACCATCTGGACATTTGACATCAGCTAGAAATTCACATAACTTTGTCTTGGCCTCTTTTGGCAAACAATACCGTGCATGTTTCCATTTCCTGTCCTCCTCCAGATGCAAAGATTTTCTAATACCTAGTTTTTGCAATTCAAGCCTGCCACTCACGGTATCCTTATTCCTCCCTTCGAGCTCAAGGAGTGTGCCGCAGATGGCTTCAAAGATGTTCTTTTTGATGTGCATCACATCGAGATTATGCCGAACTTTCAACGATGGCCAGTACTGTAAGTCCCAGAAACCCATGCGACACTTCTAGATCACTCGCGGGTCATCTTTCTTCCTCTTTCGTGTCTGCGAAGCCTCTCCAATTCCAGGTATTCCTGGTTTTCCTGGTTTTACACATCTAACCTCCTCCAGCGCAGCTTCTAACTCAGCTGCAGTTAATGATTCTGGCTTGCTCATACTTTTATGAACTCTGCCAAGGTCTGTCTCTAGACGCCATTCATCGTCTTCTTCAAGGAAACGATGATGCCCAATGAAGCAAATTTTTCCCGGCATGGAATGGGATAGAGGATCATTGTCACATGTATGCATGCTTGATAGCCTGAAGTGATGCGCCCGACATAGTGCCACAGGCTGGGTAGTCATGTATGCACCAAAGTACAGCAGCACGAAGATCAAACGATCCATTTTGAAATGAATCAAAAGTCGAAACGCCCTTCCAAAGCTCTTGCAAATCATCAATCAACGGCTGAATGAAAAGATTAAAGTCTTTTCCAGGACTTGATTTGCCAGGGATTATCAAGCAAAGCATGTAGTATGATGGATCAATGCACTCATGAGGTGAATGGTTGTACGACACGGCAAACACAGGCCACATACTGTAGCTTTGGCTCAAGGCTCCAAAGGGATTGAAGCCATCAGAGGCAAGGCCGAGCCTTAAGTTTCTAGGGTCAGCTGCAAATTCTGGCCACAATTTGTCGAAATCCTTCCACGCCTCACCATCAGACGGATGACTCAGCAATCTCTTTAACTGGTGCCACCTCATGTTCTTCGCTGTTTTCCTCGAAGAGAACAATCTCTGCAACCTCGGTATCAAAGGAAAATACCGCAACACTTTCACAGCACATGCCTTTCGCTCCGGATACTTCCACCTCGAGGCACCACAGTTGGGGCACATGTCTTCATTGGCATGCTCCTTTCTGAAAAGTATGCAGTTGTTTGGGCACACATGTATGGAGTCATATGAAAGACCTAGCTCCTTTAGAAAAGCTTTTGCTTCTGTATATGATCTGGGTAGTGTATTGCCGTCCTGAAGTGTTTTTGCAAATATCAGCATCCAAGCATCAAAAGCTCTGTTGCTGATCCGGTAATATGATTTGTGATGAAGTAGCTTCAACACTAACTGAAACCTTCCGACATGTTTCTCTCACGGGTAAAGCGGGCGCTTTGACTCTTCCAACGAACGTTCAAATGCTTTGCAACCCCCACCTTCGCCCTGATCAGCCTTTGTTCCTCTATGGCCACCTCCCATGAGGTCCGTCAACAGTGCTTCAAGTTCGTCAACCTCTCCAACTGCCTCACCTTCATCATCTATATCCATATGACCACCATTGCCATCATTATGATCCTCATGACCACCACTGCCATCATTATGATCCTCATGACCACCATTGCCATCATCATCATCATCACCATTTTGGTCATTTACAATAATCATGGCATCCGCTGGCTCTCCATGATGTGTCCACAAAAGGTAAGTAGTGGAAAATTTGTACAACATTAAGTGCCGCTTCAATTGTGAAATATGTAGCAGTTTCTGATTCAGGCAACGTGTGCATGGGCAGAGAACTAGAGAATCAACCGTGTTTCTCTCCGTGACAAAGTGTAAGAACCTGTTGATTCCATCAATATATGAGTGGGTAAACGGCGCGTGATACGTCTCAAATGTATCTATAATTTTTGATGTTTCATGCTTGTTTTATATATCAATGTCACATGTTTTATATGCATTATATATCACTATTATACATTTTCTGGGACTAACCTATTAACAAGATGCCACAGTGCCAGTTCCTGTTTTCTGCTGTTTTTGGTTTCAGAAAAGTTGTTCTGGAAATATTCTCGGAATTGGACGAAACAAAAGCCCAGCCTCCTATTTTCCCGAGACGTACACGGAGCCAGAAGGGCAAGCCCGAGGGAGGCCCACGGCCTCCTCACCATGCCATGGCGCGGCCCCCCCTCTGACCGCACCGCCACGTGGTGTGGGACCCATGGAGCGCCACCGACCATCGTCCTTTCGCCTATTTATTGCCCCCGACGCGAAAACCCTAAAAGAATCAACCATATTCCAGAAAGACTTCCGGAGCACTACCGCCATCGAAACCTAGTTTCGAGGGTTCGAAGGTCCTGTTCTGGCACCCTGCCGGGACGGGGATCGACCCCCGGAGCCTTCTCCATCGACGCCACTGCCTCCATCATGCTCCGTGAGTAGTTCCCCCATGGACTACGAGTTCTAGATGTAGCTAGTTGGTACTCTCTCTCCCGTGTACTTCAATACAATGATCTCATGAGCTGCCTTACATGATTGAGATCCATCTGATGTAATCGGTGTTGTGTTTGTTGGGATCCGATGAATTGTTACATTATGATCAGTCTATCTATAAGTTTGTGAAGTTATCGTTGCTGCAATCTTGTTGTGTTTAATGCTTGTCACTAGTGCACGAGTGGCATGATCTTAGATTTAAGCTCTATAATTATTGCTTACATTGTATCTACAAGTTGTTTGCACATGTCTCTGTCCGGAACCCGAGGCCCCAGAGTGACAGCAACTGGGATAACTGGAGGGGATGGTTTAGATATGAGGATCACATATTTTCACTAAGTGCTAATGCTTTGCTCCGGTGCTCTATTAAAAGGAATACCTTAATTACCAGTAGATTCCCTTGCGGCCCCGCTGCAAACGGGCTGGTAGGACAAAAGATGTTGTACAAGTTTCTCATTGCGAGCACGTATGACTATATATGGAAAACATGCCTACGTATAATTAATAGACTAGATGTTCTGTCTTAATGCTATTTCAATTCTATCAATTGCCCAACTGTAATTTGTTCACCCAACACTTGTTATTGGAGAGTTACCACTAGTGTAGATAGCTGGGAACCCCGGTCCATTTGTAATCATCATTGCTCCCCTGTCAAGAACGCTATTAGAAGTAGTATCAACTATTTTCTGGTGCCATTGCCTCTGTGTTACTGCTACTGCTGTTGTGTTACTATTACTATTGCTCTCATATTACTGCTGCTTTTCTAGGTGCAGCTGAATTGACAACTCTGCTGTTAAGGCTTATAAGTATTCTTTGTCTCCCCTTGTGTCGAATCAATAAATTTGGGTTTTACTTCCCTCGAAGACTGTTGCGATCCCCTATACTTGTGGGTTATCAGCGTGGATGTTTGAATCCAACGCCGATCCATCTGTGAAACAAACAAACAAGGTAATGAAATTTCTGAAGGAGATAACTATTTTTTTTCAGAACAAGCTACTACCTACGTTTTTGTATACAAGGGCACTATCCCAAATTTCAGATACCAAGAAAAGGAAGCCAACTAATAAATATCATAATTAATTATGTGAAAAGTCTCTCGTGTTATGAGCCAATCCCCGCAAATCACCACAAATACTCTACCCCCAAAATACACTAGCACGGACAAGAGTTTTTGTGTTAGGCAAAAATGAGGTTGTTGGTAGGGCATATTTGGGGATTATCCCCTCCCATCCCCTAAAATACACTACTAGAAGGAAACAACGACCCTGTTTGTTTCTAAAGTATTTTTGGGAATTGGTGGGGATTATCCCGGTCAAACCCTGCAATACCCACATATCTCAAAACATTGTTTGTTTCTAGTGTATTGGGCTGGTTTTATCCCCACGTTTCCCCACAAATCCCCAAACTCTAGTTCATTTTTTTCTCAATCCCCAAGGTAAACAAGCCCTAATACATCTTGGGAAGGGATAGTGGCCTTATATAGAACAGTTTTTGTTATTCCTGGCAATTAGTAGAAGGATGGAAAGATTCATACCCTTGGCTTGCAGAAACGTGCGCGGGGAATGCGGTCGAAAGGGGAGGCTCGGTGAGGTCAGCCGTGGATGACGGATGCGGCGACGGCAGCTGGAGCGGGGCACCAGCGGGATGAGCCGCTGACGGCTTGCACCGCCTCGGCTAGGGGAGTCGTGGAGGGCTCACGGGGAGGCAGAGGACGGAAGGGGGAGAGCTCCGTGGAGGGGGTCTCGGGGAGAAAGAGGACGCCCGTCGCCGCCGTCGCCGGCGGAGATAGACCTAGATCTAGTCTTGAAATGATATCTTCTGAACTTGGAGCGCAATGGCGGGCGATTTTGGCCGGAGCCCGCGCCTCTATCTCTATACCAAATATTGGTGTGGGGAGAGGGGGTGGTCCTGGGGCCCACATGTCAACCCCTATAGCCCATTTAGCCCGCGAGTCGAATTTTTTCTATGGATCTTGGTTTCATGCAAACTGTACAGGAAAATAAAATCCACTTAGACTCCATGCTTGTAATCCAATGCACAAGGAACTAGGCAAGGTTTACACATGACATCCTTTCATATTCCTTGCTCTTCCCAATTCCTTTCATTTCCCAATCCTGAGAATCAAATGAGCCCAGGATTAAGATCAGTGGCATTTCTAATGGAATCCTATATATGGGAATAGAGGTTGTGTGTTTGATTGTGTGAAGGAAAATTTTCAAGAGGTTGGAGCTCATGTTTTTTTCTTATAGGATTTGCACTATTCCTATAAGAATTAATAATTCCTAATTCCTATGGTATTGAATCCTATGAATCAAACAAGCTCAATAGGAAAATTTCCTATAGGTATCAATCCTTCAAAAATCCTACCATATTCCTTTGAATCAAACGGGAAACTTCTTATGTGCGACTCGCGGTTCGTATATGACACTAATTATCACACACTATACACATCTCTCAACTCGCCGCTTATGGTGCATCAGATGGAATCATATGTAATCACATGGGCTCAATGTTAGTTTTAAATGTTGCTATGAGATACCCATACACAACCAAATAAGGATAAAATTCCACTGGGCCACCCCTATTTCGACGCAGGTCAAAAATGTTCAGACGTCATGGTTCATCACAGGGTCAACTGCTTAATTAATCAGGGTTTTTATGAAAATGGAGTGTCGAAGCGTCGGAGTCCCACAGAACTCTAGCCAGGTAGGGACTTAATACATTTATAATATATAGTGTCATGGTACATCCGAACAGCCAACGTAAAACTCATATTTCTAACCCATTTCACATACGACGATCCACACTTATTCCGCACACACAAGGGTTCTGCAATATATATACATTGTTGAACTCTCACTTTCGTGCACCGTATATGGAATCATGTGATAACACATGGGGTCAAATTATATACCCATAAAACACTACAAAGGAGAAAAGTCTAGTGGGCTATACCCCCTTTTCGACAGCGGTCGGTCAAAGGGGACGCAATCATGTGATTATGGTTTTGACTCTTGAATGGAGCGATGGAGTGTCCTTAATCCTACCAAACCATGTGTAGGGCCTTAATACATGTATAAGAGGATCATGGTACATTAAAGGCCAACATCAAAGTCGTAGGTTTGACCCGGGCTTCAGATACAACACTTTTCTCTTGCAGTCTTCTTTACACAGTTTCTACTTCCACTTCTGGTGCACCATATGGAATCATGCGATAACATGTGATCAAAGTTGGTTTTAAATGTTCATATGAACGCCATGGCACAACAAAAAGGAGCAAGAGTCCACTGGGCTCTACCCCCTTTCAATGTCGGTCAAAGGCCGGTGTAGCAGACAACATGCTGATTAACCACGGGGACAACTGCTTAATTAGGTTTTCGATGAAAACGGAGTGTCAGAGCGTCGAAATATCACCAAATTGTAGGTAGGCCCCTAATATATATATATATACTCCCTCTATTCCCCAATACATGATGTTTTAGGTGGTACACATGCTGTCTAGATTCAGGCTAAAAAGGTGCACCTATTGATACGTCTCAAACGTATCTATAATTTTTGATGTTCCATGCTTGTTTTATACCAATTGCTACATGTTTTGTATCTACTTTATATCACTTTTATACATTTTTTGGGACTAACCTATTAACAAGATGCCGAAGTGCCAGTTCCTGTTTTCTGCTGTTTTTGTATTCCAGAAAAGCTAGTCTGGAAATATTCTCGGAATTGGACGAAACTACACGGGAGTCCCTATTTTACCAGAACTCATCTGACGGACCAAAGAGACGACGGAGAGGAGCCACGTGGGCCCCACACGTGGCCAGGGCGCGGGGCCCCTCTGCCGCGCCCTGGGTGGTGTGGGCCCCACGGGCCTCTCCAGCCGCCGCCCTTTCGCCTACTTATTCCCCCCGACGCGAAAACCCTAAGTAGATGAGCAAATATCAACGAAAAGTTCCAGAGACGCCGCCGTCATCAACCCTAGCTCGGGAGGGTTCAGAACCTCTTCCCGGCACCCTGCCAGAGAGGGGAATCGTCACCGGAGGCTTCTACATCGCCATGCCTGCCTCCGGAGTGATGCATGAGTAGTTCATCCTTGGACTACGGGTCCATAGCAGTAGCTAGATGGTTGTCTCTCCACTTTGTGCCATCATGTTTAGATCTTGTGAGCTGCCCTACATGATCAAGATCATATTATTGTAATGCTACATGTTGTGTTTGCTGGGATCCGATGAATATTGAATATTATGTCAAGTTGATTATCAATCTATCTTATATGTTATTTAAGATCTTGCATGCTTTCCGTTACTCGTAGATGCTTTGGCCAAGTAGATGCTTGTAACTCCAAGAGAGAGTATTTATGCTGGATAGTGGGTTCATGTCTCCGTTTAACCTGGGACAGTGACAGAAAGTTCTAAGGTTGTGGATGTGCTGTTGCCACTAGGGATAACCTAATGATGCTATGTCCACGGACATATGTGTTTGTTTACATTACGCACTTTACTTAATGCAATTATCAGTTGCTTGCAACTTAATACCAATGGGGAACTCGGATGACAACCCGGCGGTGGATTATTAGTCATAGATGCTGTTGGATAACGATCTATGTATTATGTCGTAATGCCCAATTAAATATCATAGTAGTCAACATGTCATGTATACGCATTGTCATGCGCTCACTATTCGTCAATTGCCCAGCTGTAATTTGTTCACCCAACATGTTAGTTATCTTTTATGGAGAGACACCACTAGTGAACTGTGGACCCCGGTCCATTCTTTTACACTGATTAAACAACCACAAACTGCAAACTGTTCCTTTTTCATTCTCTGCAATTTAATACTCATTTTCCACACCATACGTTTAATCCTTTGTTTTCAGCAAGCCAGTGAGATTGACAACCTCACTGTTTCGTTGGGGCAAAGTAGTTTGATTGTGTTGTGTGCAGATTCCACGTCAACAGTCCAGACTCCCATCAACAACACTATTTTTCTGGCGCCGTTGACAACCTTCTGAAGAGTTGCTGCTCCTACTGGTTCGATAACCTTGGTTTCTTTCTGAGGGAAAACTTGCTGCTGACTACATCATACCTTCCTCTTGGGGTCTCCCAACGAACGTGTGTTTCACGTCATCAAGCATATTTTTCTGGCGCCGTTGCCGGGGAGACAGCAGTCTTCTGCAAGGGGAGTTTCATGCTTCCAATCTCTTTACTTTGTTTTTGTCTTGCTTAGTTTATTTTATCTTGTTTGCTTTCAATTATCAAAAACACAAAAAAATTAGTTACTTGCATCTAGTTTACTTTCAAGTTATTTTC
The DNA here is from genome assembly GCA_947311845.1 of Poa pratensis. Taxonomy (NCBI): domain Eukaryota; kingdom Viridiplantae; phylum Streptophyta; class Magnoliopsida; order Poales; family Poaceae; genus Poa; species Poa pratensis. The sequence continues at coordinate 88,201,491 of CAMZMU010000052.1, read as the reverse complement.
TGTACTGTTTTTATTTCTGCTAAAATGAGTACTCCTGAGAACACTAAGTTGTGTGATTTCACTAGCACGAATGTCACATCCCAAATTTTGAAACTAAGAAAAACTTAGTTTCACAGGACCCAAAATTCAGAACCAACAAAAACTTTTTGAAATGTTTCACTGATGATTTTGTTTTCCTTCCTGTTGCTGTGTTGAACCTTGTGTGACATGTTGTTTAAGTTGTTTGACTAGTAAATATTAACCTAAGGACCCAACCTAAGTAAACATATATTAAAACTTTGGTGATCAAGTTATGACAAGAAAAATATTCCATATATCTTCTCCAGTCTTATTTGACCAACTCCTTCTTTCAGTGATGCTTTGTTCTTAGCAACAACCCAATGGCCCATGATTTGAGAAAGCAAAAGTATTTCAAAATTTACTTGTTTATAAACTAAGGATAACTACATACTATCTCCTGCCTATATTTCCACATTAATATTTTGCAAGTATTTTTAGCTCTTATTTTAAAACCTCTTATTTTGACATCCTTTGGAAATGAAACAAGTGGGAGACATATCATCCCATATATTTTCTTTAGCAAAACCTTTTGACATGTAAAAATTATTTGCTGAGCATCCTTAACACCATCTTGTCATGGTTAAGTGTGATCACTCTATCTTATAAATATACTGAAGGTTCTGAAAATTGTTGACTACCTTATGTTTGTGGTGTGACTTGTGCTAACTGGTGTGGGTAGTTGATCATCTTGTGTGTTGTGTGTACCAAAATAAAGATGGCGTTGTTCCATGGTTTTATGACTCCAAGTAATCAAATTATCGATCTATATCTTATCTTCACTCCTGTTAAAGAATACCATATCTAAATTTGACATGACCTTTAGGTAATTTACTTGTTGTAGGAATTTGAATTCAAATAATTGAATTCATAAAATAATTCAAATTAAAACATTGAAGTAACTAAAATAATAATTAGGTAAATGATTTAATAAATGATTGAATAATTCAAATCTTACAATAAATATTACAACTTATTGAATTCTTGCAAAGGCAAACAAATCATTTTTCTAAACATAAAATACAATGTCTTTACAACTTTATTACAACAAACTGAAAATTCAAAAAGGAAAATTACAATTGTTTCCTAAACTAAAATGTCTTGTATTTCTTTTTCCTCTTTTGATCTTTATTCCAATCTTGTTTATCTGCACAATGAATAAGAAAACAGAAACAAACATAAAATGGGATTAGTGGTTAGTGTTGCTCTCAGATTAGCAGTGAGGTGCACTGCTAATTACATCATTGAGTTGTTTAGGCAACATAGTGATGTATCTGCTCTTAATCAGTATTTTAGCCTCAGTACAACATCCCAGACTATAAAATCCACATGGCCAGTAAAAAGAAATGAAAACAAATATGAAGATAAGCTCAACCCATCAATGCCAGTTCTTTGAACTGAGCCAGCAGAGGAGCCCACAGCACACACAGTCCTGTGTTGCCATCATCACACTGCAATAGACATGTGACTAACTAGGGCAAAGGGAGTTGTAGGACACAAGCCACATAGCCCTGTTTCACCCACCACCAGAGCATTCACTACACAGGCACAGCTACTTCACTCCCAGGAGGAGGATAAGAGCAAGGGACAGCAGTAGCAAGCAAGGAGCAAGCTCATTTCACTCACTCAAGCACTCAGCTCAAGTTCATCACCCACACAGCCCACAGTTCATCACTAAACCACCAATCCCTCCACTTTTCACCACTGGATCCTTGCCGAAAGCAAGAGCAAGATGGAGTCGAAGCTCAAGGCCAAGCAGGAGCAAGGAGAAGGCCAGAAGCTAGGAATAGCAAGCTGGAGCAGGAGGAGCAGTCCAGCAAGCAGAGCAAGCAACAGATCCACAAGAACTACAAGCAACAGATCCACAAGAACCACAAGCAACAGATCCACAAGAACTACAAGCAACAGCCCCACCATCACCACACTTGAGCACAGGTTGATATTCTATCTCTAGCCAAATGATCTGCTAGATGCACATGGTGTGGTGGAGTGTTTCCCTCAGCTAAGCATAGAAATGCTATGCTAAAATCATCACAGGGAGTTAAATCAAGCAAAGCATCTGTTCTTATTAAATCAAAAGCCTCAGCCTATGCATCATGGGCAAGGGACACAAATCCACCAAATGTAGCAAAGGCATACAAGCTTTATTAGCTTGAGTTCATAGTTGGGTAGCACAGATCCAGCATATGGATTGCTGGGCGCAAAACCCACAAAGGGGAGAGGCACCACAAGCACAAACATGCACTAATAACACCACTGGGTAGTATAAATAATTTTCCCTAGGCCAAAATAATTAGAATGCTTCTGTGTAACTCGAAGGAGGCATCACAGCAAGCAAAGCTAAATTATTTAGCTCAAGCAAATGAGATATACTAGCACAGGGCATTAATAGAGCATTTCATGAAAGGAACAAAATTATCAGAGAGCAATATCAGAGCAAGACATCACACAGGTTTCTAGCAGAAACGCATCTCTGAGCTCTTGGGTTCAGAGTAGCACACACCAGCATCACCATCAACCTCCAACAAATAATATCAGTGGCACACAAGGGTGCTCAGAGAGCAACACCAGAGCAACAACATCGCCCAACACCTAAGAACAGCAAAAACAAAAATTAACCCAACCTGCTACACATCACAGAGCACGGCCTTAGGCCAGAGGAGGGGAGAAGGAGAAAAGGGAGAGAAACCTTACCTCTCACCCATGGCCGTAACTCCACGGCGGCGGGGCAGTGCCCGCGTGGCCGATGAATTAGGACCACGGGAGGAGAGCACCCGTCACCACCACCACCAAGGCGGCACAGAGAGTGGTGGTCTGCACCTACCATGGGAGCACGAGGAAGCTAGAAGGCGAGGGAGAGCACGGCGGAGCGGTGTCGTCCCCGAACCCTAACCCTCGGTTTTGAGTTGCGCACGGCCACATCAGGCGAGGAGGAGTAAATCGCCGGGGTAGGAATGGAGAGGACTGCGAGGCGCGTCGTCTGCGCCCAAGCACGGCGGCGGAGATTGCCACGCTTGGCCGGAATCAAGGGGCGACGGCGGCGGCGATTCTAAATCGCGTCGGGCTCGGGAGTGAGATGGAGAGAGAGAGAGGCGAGTGAGAGAGTGTGGCTCGGTCGGGTTGACCACCGACCCGAGCCAGGTTTTGGTTGGGTTCAACCCAGTTGACCCAGGGGCAAAAGGGTCAATTCACCTTTCCAAAGAATTTAATTCAAAGAAAATGGTTTATTCGATATAACTAGAAATTCAGTGTAGAAAAATAAATAAAAATATTCCTAGTAATCTTAAGAACTCAAAGAAATTGTTTTGTATTATTAATTTATTTTATCTTGATTTAAAATATAAGATATATTAATATATCTCAAAATTCAAATTAAATAAATTAAGGAATAAATATATTCTTAATTTCCTCATATAATAAAATAAAATTATGTTACATAAATAATTCCTCCTATTATTTAATAAATCAAAATTTAAGTTTAATCAGTTAAATACTTTCTTCAAACCTCAAATATTCTAAAAAGGGAATTTAAATAAGATAAAATTACTAAAATTCTCATTAATGAAAAATACAAATAACATATATCAAAATAAACAGAAAAATAAAATCTATCTGTTTGTATAAAGCAAACACCTGTTTGACTAAAATTGAATCACCCTAACATTCAAACAACACTTTACTTATTAATTTAAATATTGGTTAATTCAATTAAATGGAACCCAATTGGTTTGCCTTGTGTGACTACCGTAGTTATTTGTAGAGTTTAATATTGTAAGGTGGTGATGTGTGATTGAGTAGTTTTATTGATTGCTTGTATTTGTTCGTTTATCGATTAGACGAGAACGTTGCTGGAATTATCGAGGAGGGGGAATTTGTTGAACCTGAAGATCAAGACCAAGGTCACTTTGCCGAGCAAGGCAAGCTATTCTCTGAGCTTGCATCTACATACATCTATTTTGGTTCACATGTTTTACTTATAAAGAGCAAAAGTGATTTATGTGGTGTTTGCCACAAAAGCTATGATTTTGAAACCCTTTTCCAAAATATAAGTATATTATTTTGACACCCTATCTGGAGATATTAGCTGGAATTTCTTTTTCAAACTATAGGATGGGAAAAATATTGTTTACTCAAAACTCCTTTGAAAATACTTGTGTGGTTATGGAATGCCGAGGTGTCGGTGTTGAAGGGGAGAAATGGAGAATGGTGATGTTTATGAAAAATGCACAGTGTCCTAGAACCATGACGACCAATCTTACCCTGTGCGACCACATTTACCCACATATGGGAAAGGGCTTAGTCATATAATTTGCTCTTATTAGTATGGATGCCTCATCGACGGAGATGACTCCGTTATGCATGAGGGGATGGTCTGAGGACCTACCCTGACCTGGGTCCTCGCTCAAACTCTATGGAAAGATAAGGAGGAGGATAGAAGGATGTCCCCTATACACCGCCAGACAAAACATATGAGTCCTCACACTTAGGGTTTCCGACGGGAAACTGGACTGGGTGTTGATGGAAAGTGTCATATGGGAAGGATCCTATACTAGCATGAGCAAAGGAGAGGCTATGGTCGGTGGCTCAACTTTGCATACACCTTGTATGGCGGGACGTGGCTGACACGATGAGTTACCGGATGGGTGTGGGCAAAAAGCGTGCTACCTCCGCAGAGGGTTAAAACTATTCGAATAGCCGAGTCCTCGGATATGGACAATTGGGAGACTGTTCCTAAGACCATGTGCAAGTTTTGCAAAGTTTTGAGATTTGAAAATAAAATAGAGATGTGTTGGATCTGCAACTATACCGACGGGCTGGTATGAGGTTGCTGGAGAATGAATTGGCCATGAAGGGCTATGGTTGGAAAAGGAGGAGTTTGGGGAAAATAAAACCTGGTAATGATTTTTGGAGAAAAAGTTTATAAAACAGACTTCTTACCTTTTTCAACAAAGATGTATTTACGGGGAAAAGTTTTAAAGGAGACTTCTTACAAAAACATATTTATGGGAAAAAGTTCTAAAGCCTTCTTTCCTGTTTCAAATAAAGTTATAGGAATTTTCAAACAAAGGTTTATTAAACAAAAGTCCATCCTCCTCTTTTTCAATAAGGAGGTGGAGCTTTCAAAGCAAAGAAAGTTATATTTAAGGGCTTTTTAATGGATTGCCCTTAGTTGTGCCCACGACCTCAGTTTTGCCCCTAGTTGCGAATCGTCCTCAGTTTTGCCCCTAGTTTGTTCGCGGCTGCTCTATTTTGCCCCGAACGGCAAGTTTGAAGTCTATTCCGTCTGATGGCGTTACTGACAGTGGGACCCATATGTCATAGATTTAATAATTTCAGAAAAATGTTTGGATTTTCGAATTTCGAATCAAAGATTCGAACGGTGGAAATTCGAATTTCAAGTTTGAAAAAATCGAAAATGTGAAAATTTTTCCAGGTGTTGCTAATGATATAGGAAACAACTTTGCCAAAGCGATTTTCCAAATTATTGTGTCGTTTGGCCTATGTAAAAAAAACAAATTTCTAGATCTCACATCTAGATCGGAGATCTAGAACAGTGTAGAATTCGAAAAAAATTCAACTTTCGAATTTAAATGTGAAAAAAATCTCCGATGTTCCCAATGATATAGGAAACAACTTTGCCAAAGCGATTTTCCAAATTCTTATGTCGTTTGGCCTGTGTTAAAAAGACAAATTTCAAGATCTCACATCTAGATCTAGAACAGTGCAGAATTCGAAAAAAGTCAACTTTCGAATTTAAATGTGAAAAAAATCTCCGATGTTGCCAATGATATAGTAAACAACTTTGCCAAAGCGATTTTCTAAATTCTTGTGTCGTTTGGCCTGTGTAAAATATAAAAATCGTAAAACATTGTGCTATACGTGAGTTGATGGGTCGCTGGCTAGCTCGTATACGTGAACGCCGCAGTGCTCGATTCACCTGCGTCCGACCTCACTTTCCACTCTATCTTGCTCAGGATGAACCGAGCGTCCTAATGGGCAAGGTGTTACGCGAGAGAGAGGGTTTCTCCACGATCACAAGCGGGCGGCGCCGTTGGACTATCGTCGAACACCTTGAGTGCGCGATCTGAGCATGCCAATGTTGGCATCAGCATGTTCCCACCGATTCCCAACTAATTGGGAAGTAATCTTTATATGTTTGTGTGTAGAACTGGATTTCCTACAACTTTCCAGTTATACGTGTTTGCTAGTTTTGAACTTCCTCTATCGTGTTTTCGTGAAAAATGATCTAGTCCGACCTCCCAGTCCACTTTATCGTGCTCAGTGTGAGCCGAGCGTCCTAATGGGTATGTTTTGACGAACGAGAGAGGGCTTCTTCGACTACCACGAGCGAGCGGAGCCGTCAAACTACTGTCAAACACCTTGAGGGCGCGATCTTGACATGGTCATGTCGGCATCAGTATGGCCATTATCGTGTCATAGTTTGTGATAAAGTTCCGTCTCACATTTTGAACCAACCATGATTTCTTAGTTGATATGCTCATTCTATGAACAATCCTTCTCTTTTGCTGGGGTAAACATCTCCAACAAAAAATGGGTTCTCCAAAATGAGCTAGAAAATAGCCCCAAAGGTAGCCAAAACAGCCCCATTTCTAATCTTCTCAATTTTTCGACCTTCTCCAAATGATCTCAAACTCTAGGGTTAACATCTATTGCACTAATATCGTGTCCTAGACCAATTTTTAACTCAAAACTTCTTTAAAATTTGGTTTGACTTTTGTTGACCTAAATTTGAAATATTCAAAAGATATTCAAAATACATCAAAAAAAATGCAAATCCAGTGCACATGGCCTTAGTTTGTCATGTACTAACATCTCCAATTGATAAACAAGGTCTACATACATGTTACACAAGAAGTGCTTCATAATCTCGCATCTCAAACTATAGAGTTCATAGTTTGAGATGTGTGATTTCACACCATATTGAAGCAATTCTTGTTCAATTTGTATGTAGACCTTGTTTATCAATTGGAGATGTTGGTACATGATAAACTAAGGCCATGTGCACTGGATTTGCATTTTTTTAATGTTTTTACAATATCTTTTGAATATTTCAAATTTGGTTGACTTTTGTTGACCCAGATTTGAAATATTCAAAAGATATTCAAAATACATCAAAAAAATGCAAATCCAGTGCACATGGCCTTAGTTTGTCATGTACTAACATCTCCAATTGATAAACAAGGTCTACATACATGTTACACAAGAAGTGCTTCATAATCTCACATCTCAAACTATAGAGTTCATAGTTTGAGATGTGTGATTTCACACCATATTGAAGCATTTCTTGTTCAATTTGTATGTAGACCATGTTTATCAATTGGACATGTTAGTACATGATAAACTAAGGCCATGTGCACTGGATTTGCATTTTTTTGATGTTTTTTCAATATCTTTTGAATATTTCAAATTCGGTTGACTTTTGTTGACCTAGATTTGAAATATTCAAAAGATATTCAAAATACATCAAAAAAATGCAAATCCAGTGCACATGGCCTTATTTTGTCATGTACTAACATCTCCAATTGATAAACAAGGTCTACATACATGTTACACAAGAAGTGCTTCATAATCTCACATCTCAAACTATAGAGTTCATAGTTTGAGATGTGTGATTTCACACCATATTGAAGCAATTCTTGTTCAATTTGTATGTAGACCTTGTTTATCAATTGGAGATGTTGGTACATGATAAACTAAGGCCATGTGCACTGGATTTGCATTTTTTTGATGTTTTTTCAATATCTTTTGAATATTTCAAATTCGGCTGACTTTTGTTGACCCAGATTTGAAATATTCAAAAGATATTCAAAATACATCAAAAAATGCAAATCCAGTGCACATGGCCTTAGTTTGTCATGTACTAACATCTCCAATTGATAAACAAGGTCTACATACATGTTACACAAGAAGTGCTTCATAATCTCACATCTCAAACTATAGAGTTCATAGTTTGAGATGTGTGATTTCACACCATATTGAAGCAATTCTTGTTCAATTTGTATGTAGACCTTGTTTATCAATTGGAGATGTTGGTACATGATAAACTAAGGCCATGTGCACTGGATTTGCATTTTTTTGATGTTTTTTCAATATCTTTTGAATATTTCAAATTCGGTTGACTTTTGTTGACCCAGATTTGAAATATTCAAAAGATATTCAAAATACATCAAAAAAATGCAAATCCAGTGCACATGGCCTTAGTTTGTCATGTACTAACATCTCCAATTGATAAACAAGGTCTAAATACATGTTACACAAGAAGTGCTTCATAATCTCACATCTCAAACTATAGAGTTCATAGTTTGAGATGTGTGATTTCACACCATATTGAAACATTTCTTGTTCAATTTGTATGTAGACCTTGTTTATCAATTGGAGATGTTAGTACATGATAAACTAAGGCCATGTGCACTGGATTTGCATTTTTTTGATGTTTTTTAATATCTTTTGAATATTTCAAATTCGGTTGACTTTTGTTGACCCAGATTTGAAATATTCAAAAGATATTCAAAATACATCAAAAAAATGCAAATCCAGTGCACATGGCCTTAGTTTGTCATGTACTGACATCTCCAATTGATAAACAAGGTCTACATACATGTTACACAAGAAATGCTTCATAATCTCACATCTCAAACTATAGAGTTCATAGTTTGAGATGTGTGATTTCACACCATATTGAAGCAATTCTTGTTGAATTTGTATGTAGACCTTGTTTATCAATTGGAGATGTTGGTACATGATAAACTAAGGCCATGTGCACTGGATTTGCATTTTTTTTTTATGTTTTTTCAATATCTTTTGAATATTTCAAATTCGGTTGACTTTTGTTGACCCGGATTTGAAATATTCAAAAGATATTCAAAATACATCAAAAAATGCAAATCCAGTGCACATGGCCTTAGTTTGTCATGTACTAACATCTCCAATTGATAAACAAGGTCTACATACATGTTACAAAGAAGTGCTTCATAATCTCACATCTCAAACTATAGAGTTCATAGTTTGAGATGTGTGATTTCACACCATATTGAAGCATTTCTTGTTCAATTTGTATGTAGACCTTGTTTATCAATTGGAGATGTTAGTACATGATAAACTAAGGCCATGTGCACTGGATTTGCATTCTTTTGATGTTTTTTCAATATGTTTTGAATATTTCAAATTCGGTTGACTTTTGTTGACCCAGATTTGAAATATTCAAAAGATATTCAAAATACATCAAAAAATTGCAAATCCAGTGCACATGGCCTTAGTTTGTCATGTACTAACATCTCCAATTGATAAACAAGGTCTACATACATGTTACACAAGAAGTGATTCATAATCTCACATCTCAAACTATAGAGTTCATAGTTTAAGATATGTGATTTCAAACCATATTGAAGCATTTCTTGTTGAATTTGTGCCTAGACCTTGTTTATCAATTGGAGGTGTTAGTACATGACAAAATAGGACCATATGCACTGGATTTGCATTTTTTGATGTTTTTTCAATATCTTTTGAATATTTCAAATTCGGCCGAACTCATACCAAATCAGCATTTAAACAAGTTTTGCACTCCAAACTGGAAAACTAAGCCTAGATCATTCTTAGTCACACCAAAAGGAAGGTGTGGTGAGGTTTTGGACAATTTCATGTTACACACAAAAATAGAGTTCAAATGAGCTCTAAAGGTAGTGTAAACGGTTTCATTTGTAAGCAACATTTCTTTCGATCATCTCTAAATCAGCCAAAAAAATTCCTACACATCTTCCAAATTCTTTTTACAAATATCATTTATGTACTTGCTTCACAAAAATAGTCATTTTTAGCACTTAAAAAATGGAAAATAATATTTTTAAAAATAATTTTGAAAATCGCTTCACAATTTGTCTTTCTTACACAGGCCAAACGACACAAGAATTTGAAAAATCGCTTTCGCAAAGTTGTTTACTATATCATTGGCAACATCGGAGATTTTTTTCACATTTAAATTCGAAAGTTCACTTTTTCGAATTCTGCACCGTTCTAATCTAGATGTCAGATCTAGAAATTTGTCTTTTTTATACTGGCCAAACGACACAAGAATTTGGAAAATCGCTTTGGCAAAGTTGTTTCCATCATTGGCAACATCGGAGATTTTTTTCACATTTAAATTCGAAAGTTGACTTTTTTCGAATTATGCACTGTTCTAATCTAGATGTCAGATCTAGAAATTTGTCCTTTTTACACAGGCCAAACGACACAAGAATTTGGAAAATCGCTTTGGCAAAATTGTTTGCTATATCATTTGCAACATCGGAGATTTTTTTCACATTTAAATTCGAAAGTTGACTTTTTTCGAATTCTGCACTGTTCTAATCTAGATGTCAGATCTAGAAATTTATCTTTTTTACACAGGCTAAATGACCCAAGAATTTGGAAAATCGCTTTGGCAAAGTTGTTTCTTATATCATTGGCAACATCGGAGATTTTTTTCACATTTAAATTCGAAAGTTGACTTTTTTCGAATTCTGCACTGTTCTAGATCTAGATCTCCGATTAGATGTCAGATCTAGAAATTTGTCTTTTTTACACAGGCCAAACGACACAAGAATTTGGAAAATCGCTTTGACAAAGTTGTTTCCTATATCATTAGCAACACCTGGAATTTTTTTTCACATTTTCGATTTTTTCAAACTTGAAATTCGAATTTGCACCGTTCGAATCTTAGATTCGAAATTCGAAAATCCAAACATTTTTCTGAAATTATTAAATCTATGACATATGGGTCCCACTGTCAGTAACGCCATCAGACGGAATAGACTTCAAACTTGCCGTTCGGGGCAAAATAGAGCAGCCGCGAACAAACTAGGGGCAAAACTGAGGTCGATTCGCAACTAGGGGCAAAACTGAGGTCGTGGGCACAACTGAGGGCATCCTGATAATTAACCCTATATTTAAACAATAAAAATAGTAGTGCATGCTTATTCCGGGGGTAGTTGGCGAGTACATTCAAATGTACTCATATTGGTTTCGTCCCTGGCTATTGTCTTAGCCAGATTTTGAAGAGGAGCGGTTTGAAGAAAAAAAGGGCATTCATTGACATCAATGCGAACTAGGGCGCTTCCCAGTCAGCTGCATGTAGGGTTGGCAAATGACTTGGGCTCCACGCTGTTTGGTGATTTCCGCTGCAAGTACCTGTTGAAGTTATGACTTCAATCAAGTAAGTATTTTTATTCGGTATTTATGGGTGTTCTGTGATGCCAATTCGAGTTATGTGCAACAACAGACTGATCATGGGATTGTTGCAGGAAACATAACGAGTATCTCGGATAGTTAATCCGGGGTCCTCACAACGAACAACAATGATTTCATATGCACACCTATTGCTCCACCTGCTGCTTCAGCAGAATTTTATGAAATTAAACCTGCACTTTTAAATCTTGTTATGAAAGAGCAATTTTCTGGTGTTAGTACTGATGATGCTGCTGTTCACCTTAATAAATTTGTTGAACTTTGTGAAATGCAAAAGCTCAAGGAAGTGGATGGTGATATTATTAAACTGAAACTTTTTCCTTTCTCCTTGAGAGGACGTGCTAAAGAATGGTTGCTATCTTTGCCTAGAAATAGTATTGATTCATGGACTAAATGCAAAGATGCTTTTATTGGAAAATATTATCCTCCTGCTAAGATTATTTCTTTGAGAAGTAGCATAATGAATTTTAAGCAATTTGATAATGAACATGTTGCTCAAGCATGGGAGAGAATGAAATCATTGGTTAAAAATTGTCCCACTCATGGACTGACTACTTGGATGATCATCCAAACCTTCTATGCAGGATTAAATTTTTCTTTGTGGAATTTATTGGATTCGGCCGCTGGAGGTACCTTATGTCCATCACTTTGGGTGTTGCAACAAAGCTTCTTGATGATATGATGATTAATTATTCTGAGTGGCACACTGAGAGAGCTCCAACAGGTAAGAAGGTAAATTCTGTTGAGGAAACCTCCTCCTTGAGTGCCAAAATTGATACTATTATGTCTATGCTTGCAAATGGTCAAACACATGTTGATCCAAATAATGTTCCTTTGGCTTCCTTGATTGCTCAAGAAGAGCATGTTGATGTGAACTTCATTAAAAATAATAATTTCAACAACAATGCCTATAGAAATAATTTTGGTAATAGCAATTATAGGCCTTATCCTTCTAATAGTGGCAATGGTTATGGAAATTCCTATAGTAACTCCTACAATAATAATAAGAGTGTACCCTCTGATCTTGAAGTTATGCTTAAGGATTTTATTAGTACACAAACTGCTTTCAATAAAACTATTGAGGAGAAATTTGGGAAAATTGATGTGCTTTCCTCTAAAGTTGATAGTCTTGCTCTTGATGTTGACTTATTGAAACTAAAGAACATGCCTCATGATGTTAAAGAGAGCAAAACTCTCAATGCTATACAAGTTAAAATTGATAACAATGTGAGGATGTTAGCTGAATTGCATGCTAGATGGGAAAGAGAGGATGAAATTGCTAGAAAGAACAATATTGCTAGAGTTTATACTATTACTACTTCTGAAAAGGTTTCAAACTCAAGTGTTAACAAACCTCCTACCATTAATGGCAAGATAGTTGGTGTTGGTAATGTTTCCACTTCTATTGCAAAATGTCCTAAATTGCCTGATAACTCTGAAACTTTCCTTGATAAAGATGCTGAAATTTCTAGCAATAGGGAAGAGAAATTAAAACATGAAGCTTCTATCCCTAGGAAGTTAGAAGATGGTTGGGAGCCCATCATTAAATTGAAATTGAATGACTTTGATTGCAATGCTTTGTGTGACCTTGGTGCTAGTATTTCTGTTATGCCTAAAAGATTATATGATATGCTTGATTTAGCACCTTTGGAAAATTGTTATTGGATGTTCACCTTGTTGATTCTACTATTAAAAAACCTTTGGGAAGAATTGATGATGTTCTTATCATGGTTAACAACAATTATGTCCCCGTTGATTTTATTGTCTTGGATATTGAGTGCAATCCATCATGCCCTATTGTGTTGGGAAGACCTTTTCTTAGGACTGTAGGTGCTATTATTGATATGAAAGAAGGGAATATAAAATATCAATTTCCTCTCAAGAAAGGTATGGAACACTTTCCTAGGAAGAAGATTAAGCCACCTTATGATTCTATTGTTCGAACAAACTACAATGTTGATGCTTCTTCACTTGGTAATACTTGATGCATGCTTTGTGCCTAGCTAAAAGGCGTTAAAGAAAAGCGCTTATGGGAGGCAACCCATTTTATTTTTCTGCAATTTTTCTTTTATTGAGTCAAGGAGTTTGTTTACTTCTGTAGCAACTCCTTTGTATCTTTATTTTCTCGCATTGTTGTGCCAAGAGTAGCCTCTAATGATAAGATGATGCTTAATTTTGATTGCTGCGCAGAAACAGATTTTTGCTGTTCACTGTACGAAATTCCTAAAATCACCAGATTGTTAAAAAATCTGAAATTTTTGTGCGTAATCTTTATGAATGTCTGAAACTTTCATTAGTTCAGAGTTTCTCGATCTGAGCGTCGTAAGTGCCTCGAAAAAATTCGTCTTTGCGGACTGTTCTGTTTTAGACAGATTATGCCTTTTTATTTTTCGCATTCTCTCTTTTACTAGTGTTGAGTGAAATTCTTTTTTGGGTGGAAGAGCTTCACATAACATCAGTGGCTGTAGCTAATGTTTAAAGTAACAAATCATATTGCGTCTTTACAGAACATGTGAATTTTTGATTATGCACTAACCCTCTAATGAGATCTACTTTGAGTTTGGTGTGACGGAAGTTTTCAAGGGTCAAGAGAGAAGGATGATATAATAGGATCAAGAAGAGTGAAGAGCTTAAGCTTGGGGAGGCTCCCATGGATCTCCCCAGCATATTTCAAGAAGACTCAAGCGTCTAAGCTTGGGGATGCCCAAGGCATCCCCTTCTTCATCGTCAAAATTATCAGGTCATCTCTAGTGAAACTATATTTTAATTCTTTCACATCATATGTGCTTTTCTTGGAGCGTCTGTGTGCTTTTTATTTTCAGTATTGCATTTTTATTTTCAATAAAGCTTGACTGGACCCTAGCATTCTTGATTGGGAGAGAGACACGCTCCGCTTTTTCATGAGAATACTCCTATTCTTCACTTATATTTGTTGAGTATTCATATCTAGCGCTGTTCAGCTTTTAGCTCTTGTTTTCATGTATCTCTTGTCAGAGCTATTAGCTTTCTTTTGTAGAAAGTACTCTCTTGCTTCACTTATATTTGTTTGGAGAGTTGATGAAATAAATTGATTGGTGTTTGGTTGGTTCAGAAAATGTTGCATGTGGTAATTGGTATAAGGAAAAACTTGCTTAATCTTGTAGATCACTAAAATGGATAACTTGATGCTTGTCAATTGTTTTGAGTTAACAAGTAGATCATGATTAAATTGTGCATCACATGAGTTAAGCCTATTAGTGAAGAACTACCGTAAAGCTTGTTGAAAATTTGGTTTGCATCGTGGTACCTCTAAGGTCTAGATATTTTCTAATAACAGGGTTTGGTTAACAAGGAAGACGGTATGAAGTCTTATAACGTTTGCAATATGTTTGTCATATAAAACTTGGTGTACGGGTTGATATTCTTGTTTGCTTACATAACCTTGCTAGCCTAAACTCTGTACTGAGAGGGAATGCTTCTCGTGCATCCAAATCCTTGAGCCAAAATCCATGCCATTTGTGTCCACCATAACTACCTATATGTGGTATTTCCTTGCCACTCCAAGTAAATTTTTCATGTGCTACCTTTAAATTATTCAAAATGTTATTATTCCCTTTTTGTGTCAATGTTTACTAGCTCATGAGGAATTAGTGTGGTTATTCTTTATTCTATTTGTCGAGTGGACTTTTACACCTGGACTAGTGGCATATACATCCGCTTATCCAATAACTTGCAAAAAGAGCTGGCAACGGGGTGCCCAGTCCCAATTAATTACAACTTTAACCAATTAATTCTCTTCACACTTTTGCCCTGATTCATCAGTAAGCAATGACAAACAGTGAAATACCTGAATGTGTGTAAACCAAAGAGAAAGAGGGATGATCTGCCTTGCTGGTAGAAATAACGTCCTTCATGGGAGCCGCTCTTAAAAGTCCGTTCGACAGGTAGAATACTGTTCTCACCCGCTACCATTCGTTGACAATTAACAAACACCTCTCAAAAATAGATACTCCTCCATGGTATGTGATTGATGGAAGGCACCCGAGGATTCGGTTAGCCATGGCTTGTGTTAGCAAGGTTGGGAGGAGTATCAAATATTTTATGCAATCTCTATATGCTTTCAAAAACCTAAAAGCTCTAGCACATGATTTAATCCCTGCTTCCCTCTGCGAAGGGCCTTTCTTTTACTTTTATGTTGAGTCAGTTTTCCTATTCTTTCTGTCTTCCACAAGCAAACACTAGTGTCAACTTTGTTACAACATGCGTTATATGCAATGTATTGGACTTGTTATACTACTTTGTGTTGACAATATCCATGAGATAAATATGTTGAAAGTTGAAGCAAATGCTGAAACTAAATTCTTCCTTTGTGTTGATTAAATACCTTTTATTAGAAACTATTGCTTTATGAGTTAACACTTATGCAAAACTGTTTGATGCTTGTCTCGAAAGTACTATTCATGAAAACGTTTAGCTTGTGTGATTCATTGTTTACTCATTATCTATTTGATAGCAAATTATAGACCATTGACTTGGATCACTTCATTCATTTACATGTGCCTTGCAATATTATATGATCAAGATTATGATAGTAGCATGTCACCTCAAAAATTATTTGTTTTTATCGTTTACCTACTCGAGGACGAGTAGGAACTAAGCTTGGGGATGCTGATACGTCTCAAACGTATCTATAATTTTTGATGTTCCATGCTTGTTTTATACCAATTGCTACATGTTTTGCATCTACTTTATATCACTTTTATACATTTTTTGGGACTAACCTATTAACAAGATGCCGAAGTGCCAGTTCCTGTTTTCTGCTGTTTTTGTATTCCAGAAAAGCTAGTCTGGAAATATTCTCGGAATTGGACGAAACTACACGGGGTCCCTATTTTACCAGAACCACTGACGGACCAAAGAGCGACAGAGGAGCCACGTGGGCCCCACACGCCAGGGCGCGGGCCCCCCTCTGCCGCGCCCTGGGTGGTGTGGGCCCCGGGGGTCTCCAGCCGCCGCCCTTTCGCCTACTTATTCCCCCCGACGCGAAAACCCTAAGTACCTGAGCAAATATCCACGAAAAGTTCCAGAGACGCCGCCGTCGTCAACCCTAGCTCGGGAGGGTTCAGAACCTCTTCCCGGCACCCTGCCGGAGAGGGGAATCGTCACCGGAGGCTTCTACATCGCCATGCCTGCCTCCGGAGTGATGCGTGAGTAGTTCATCCTTGGACTACGGGTCCATAGCAGTAGCTAGATGGTTGTCTCTCCACTTTGTGCCATCATGTTTAGATCTTGTGAGCTGCCCTACATGATCAAGATCATATTATTGTAATGCTACATGTTGTGTTTGCTGGGATCCGATGAATATTGAATATTATGTCAAGTTGATTATCAATCTATCTTATATGTTATTTAAGATCTTGCATGCTTTCCGTTACTCGTAGATGCTTGTAACTCCAAGAGAGAGTATTTATGCTAGATAGTGGGTTCATGTCTCCGTTTAACCTGGGACAGTGACAGAAAGTTCTAAGGTTGTGGATGTGCTGTTGCCACTAGGGATAACCTAACGATGCTATGTCCACGGACATATGTGTTTGTTTACATTACGCACTTTACTTAATGCAATTATCCGTTGCTTGCAACTTAATACCAACGGGGACTCGGATGACAACCCGGCGGTGGATTATTAGTCATAGATGCTGTTGGATAACGATCTATGTATTATGTCGTAATGCCCAATTAAATATCATAGTAGTCAACATGTCATGTATATGCATTGTCATGCGCTCACTATTCGTCAATTGCCCAGCTGTAATTTGTTCACCCAACATGTTAGTTATCTTTTATGGAGAGACACCACTAGTGAACTGTGGACCCCGGTCCATTCTTTTACACTGATTAAACAACCACAAACTGCAAACTGTTCCTTTTTCATTCTCTGCAATTTAATACTCATTTTCCACACCATACGTTTAATCCTTTGTTTTCAGCAAGCCAGTGAGATTGACAACCTCACTGTTTCGTTGGGGCAAAGTAGTTTGATTGTGTTGTGTGCAGATTCCACGTCAACAGTCCAGACTCCCATCGACAACACTATTTTTCTGGCGCCGTTGACAACCTTCTGAAGAGTTGCTGCTCCTACTGGTTCGATAACCTTGGTTTCTTTCTGAGGGAAAACTTGCTGCTGACTACATCATACCTTCCTCTTGGGGTCTCCCAACGAACGTGTGTTTCACGTCATCACCTATATATATATATATTGAAATGTGTCTAAATACATATGTATACATGTGCATGTAGTATGGCTAAAACATCTTATATCGTGGAACAGATGGAGTATATGCCTAAGAGTGTCCTGGTGCATTAGAAGAGCCATAGGGCTTGTTTGATTCATAGGATAGGAAAAGTGTAGGAATACGAAACCTAAGGGGCCCCTTTGATTGAAGGAAATGGGGGGAGGAAAAGTAGAGGGTTAGGAAAACTTCCATAGATGACACTATTAATTCAACACTTCTTTGTTTCAAAGGAATGGTAGAAGGGAAAATCATTGGATTTTTTCCTATGGATCTTGGTTTCCATGCAAACTGTACAGGAAAATAAAATCCACTCATACTTCACGCTTGTAATCCTATGCACAAGTAACTAGGCAAGGTTAATTTACACATGACATCATTTCCTATTCCTTGCTCTTCATATATTCCTTTCATTTCCCAATCCCGAGAGAATCAAATAAGACATAAAGGATTAAGATTTAAGATCAGTGGCATTTCTAACGGAATCCTATGGGAATAGAGGTTGTGTGTTGATTGTGTGAAGGAAAATTTTCAAGAGGTTGGAGCTCATGTTTTTTCTTATAGGATTTGCACTACTCCTATAGGAATTATTAATTCCTATGGGATTGAATCCTATGAATCAAACAAGAAGCTCAATAGGAAAATTTCCCATAGGAATCAATCCTTAAAAAATCCTACCATATTCCTTTGAATCAAACGGTAAACTTCCTAGGTGCGACTCGCGGTTCGTATATGACACTAATTATCACACAGTATACACATCTCTCAACTCATCGCTTATGGTGCATCAGATGGAATCATATGTGATCACATGGGGTCAATGTTAGTTTTAAATGTTGCTATGAGATACCCAGACACAAAAAATAAGGATAAAATTCCACTAGGGGCACCCCTATTTCGACGCCGGTCAAATGGTCAGACGACATGGTTCACCACCTCACCTCACTCTTGATTTCATACGACAAAGTATGATATATCACATTGGTTATGTGCATTTATTCGTTTGAATATATGCTGACCTTCTTTAATTATCAACTTTAATGGTTAGTATATGTCATGTGAACACTATGTGCGCTTGTTTTTTCATTTTTTTGATTTTTTTTAATTTTATATGCTCAGTTCAAATTTGGTCAAACCTTCTAGAAGGAATTTGCGTGCACCGTCCGATCTAACCCAAGCTTTCTAGAAGTAAACTGCAGCCGTCCGATTCAACATTCTAGAAGGAATCTGCGCGATCCGCGAGTGGTCTGATACTGCAATCTGATTGGTTGTACTATTTTTTTTTCTGAACACGGATTAGCACGCTATATGGACTGTAGGGCCGTGTCAATTCCGAGTGGGCCCGGTATGCGAGCACGTTGGCATGCATGCGCGGGAAACGACAGCTTTTGCATGCATGCGCGCCTCTTTGACTCGCCACGCCAATTCAGATGAACAGCTTGATTCAGAGCCATTAAACACGCTTGATTCAGACGACGCAGTGATTCAGATGCGACGCCCCCTCGTTGCAATGTGAAACAACAATGGATACATGCCCTGGATACCTTAAGCACCATTCTAGCCTATTTAAGCACAGCACACACCCCATCTTCCTCTCCCACCCAAGCCAGAGCCACACCATGCTCATCCAAGCGAGCTCAACACCCTCTTCCTCTCCCATCCAAGATGCAGTTCAACGGACCAACCTTCGAGCGGCCGCCTACTGTGCCAGAGCGGCGCCACCCGCGGGGCGTCCACGTTGAGAGCACGCTCCGTGTGTGGACGCAGTTCAGGTTCAGGGGCACAAATGCTCACGCGCGACTTCCTCGACGCCGACTTTTCCATCTCCCACCGGGCTCGCCGGTTTTTTGGTGCGGCTGCGAGTCAATCTTCTTCACCGTCTGGAACGTCTTTATCAGCTTCGAGAGCATCTTCCCCCACCCAAACCATATGTGCACTCCCTCCCCTACGAGGATGACTGAAGTTGAAGACGGTGGTGAAGAGGCGGCCAAGGTGGAAGAAAGTTCAAGATGATGTTCGTGTGAAGCGAGCCCGACCGGCGATAAGTTGTTTATTTTGTTTTAGTTCTATGTTGTTTATTTTGTTTTCTATGTTTTTATGTGTCGTGTCCTCTGCTGATGTGGATAAGTTGGACGATCAACTGTTTAGGGTTTCAATGAAAATGGAGCACCAGAGCGTTGGAGTCCCACCAAGCCAAAACTATATAGGGCCTTAATGTACTTACAGTATATAGTGTACTGGTACATACGAAGAGCCAGCATAAACTTTTTATTTGTGACCCACTTCACATTAATTGTCCTTTATAATAACTAATTTCATAAATCGTCAGTTTGTCTAAGCCATCCATCATGCATCCGACGGCCATCAACGTTTCCTTCCCACCTACCAAAAAATCGCGCGCACAGACAATTTGGTGCCGCCCCAAATTTATCGTTCAAACTCTAGCGCTTCCCGCATAAATTTTTGGACCTTTCCTCTACACCTACCCATATGGACATTTCCCCTCCTCTCGTCCTAAATCTCGCCTCCCTTTTCATAACCCTATGTCGCCCTCCGGTCTTCCACCTCGCTGTCCCGGACTCCCATGTGGCGCCCTGACCTGACTGCTATACAGTGATACTGTGTCTCCGGTTATCCGATACCAGCAGGCACACTATCAAAGCATAATAGAGAGATCAAGACTTGTGGAACAACTGGCACATCACAGACTCTACGACACAAATCATATAGTTCAACTCTTATAATAGAGAAAGATAGCAAATGACAAACAGAGGTCACAGACCCAACATTACAACATGCGGAAGCGAAGTGTGTTGTTCTAAACAACAAAAACCAAATATGGCCTAAGAGGCCTACAGATAAACATCACAACGCCAGCTGTTCCGAGATGTCCCAAGCTGCCACCTGGGAACCCCAGACTACTCGTCGATGTCCACAAAGAACCCACCTTCGAGGTCGGTGAAGTCCTCTCCTGAAAATAAGCAAACGACGTTGAGTTCGACGAACTCGCAAGATTAAGAGCTAATATATGCTCCATGATTGGCTCTCAAAGTTTTATGGCGCTTTTGCATAAAGCTGATTTTATTTGTAAAACACAACTCCAAGGCATCGACTAATCAGATTATTTTAAAAAGGGGGTAAGAAGTAACTCTTTTCTTGTATCACCTTTCTCATCATCAACCATCATCACCCATTGTACCTGTTCATCAAAGGCACCTCCCCGAATCACCCTCGAGGAAGCTCACCTTACAATCGTGAAATCCGGGTTTCGCACCGGAATTTAATTCATCCGGAAATATTTCCGGGTGTAAACCGGGTATAAACCGGGTGAAGACGTGCGAGTCTAGTAGCCATTTCACTAATCCGGTATAGAATCCGGAAAATTCCGGGTCTGGTACCGGGTGATTCCGGGTTCAGTTCCAGAAATTTCCGGGTTGGACACCGGATTTGTCAACGCGACCAAAACGAAAATGAGCTACGGTGATTCGACGAAATAGAGGGAAAGGGAGGAAATGTAGCGGTGCATTTGGAGGGTTTGCTCACCCTGAACTCGTGGGGGGTGCTTGGAAGGACCGGAGATGGACGGAGACGGCCGGAATCGTCCGGGAGAGCTTCCGGCGGTGGTTTGCGGAGAACTTGACGGTGAGCTCGATTGAAGGCTTCCCGGCTCGATTCCTTCGGGGAGTGGTAGAGGACGACGAGGCGGAGCTATTGGTGGTCTTGGTTTTGCTCGGGGACTCCTCAATCAACGGCGGCGAGCTCGGCCATGGGAGTTAGCTTTTGGAGCTCTTGGGGAGAGGAAAATATGGAGAGGAGAGTGAGGGAGAGGGAGTGGGCTGGTTGGGGGTTTTCCCCTTTTTCTTTATTTTCCAACTTACACAAAACCCCCTGCACTTTTGTTTCCAACACGGATAGGTCCTTTCCCCTTTTAAAAGAGAAAGTAGCTCCTTTCTAGATTTAATTAAGGCACTAACTTCCTTTAGAGAAATATGACAAAATTTGGGGAGGCTCCCCTTAGCTTGTAGAAGCTCCACAAATTTTGGTGTGACAAAATAAGAGGTTTTGAACCACTTTTGTTCATAAAGGTTTGGATTAGGGCATTTTGCTAAATTCAAAATGTTGCTCCTTTGGTAAATTAGAGCAAGTGCAAAATATTACCTGGGAGTTTGTTGAAACAAGTTTGCATTGTGGTTTTCAAATGGTGCTAAACCATTTAGTGTGTTGCCCAGCAATTTAATATGGATGCCATGATGCAATTAAACACAAAAGCGGAAATTTTACTCGGGTTTTTAGGTTCTCAACTTTGGGCTGTTACAATTCTACCCTCCTTACAGGAATCTCGCCCCGAGATTCTAAGATTGTGGAAAGAAGTCGGGATACTCCTCACGTAGACTAGACTCTCGTTCCCAAGTCGCTTCTTCCTCGGAATGGTGAGACCATTGAATCTTGAGAAACTTGGTAGTCTTGTTCCGGGTCTTTCTTTCAGCTTCATCCAAGACACGGATAGGATGCTCACGATAAGTGAGGTCTTCTTGTAGATCTAGCTCCTCATGATTAACTCCATGGATAGGATCCTTGAAACAACGGCGAAGTTGGGAGACATGAAACACATCATGCACATTTGGGAATTTGACCGGTAACTCCAACTTATAAGAAAGATCTCCTCGCTTTTCCAGAACGGTGAAAGGACCAACATAGCGAGGGGCCAATTTCCCTTTGATTCCGAAGCGGCGAACGCCACGAAGGGGAGAGACGCGGAGATAAGCTTTATCACCAATTTCATAGTGGATTTCCTGATGGTGCTTATCATAGTAGCTCTTCTGCCTAGACTGAGCAATCTTCAGATTTTCCCGTATGATTCGAACCTTCTCCTCAGCTTCATTGATCACATCCGGACCAAAGAGTGCTCTCTCTCCGGTCTCGGACCAATTTAGAGGAGTGCGGCATTTTCTTCCATAAAGAGCCTCAAAGGGAGCCATGCCCAGACTAGCTTGATAGCTGTTGTTGTAGGAGAACTCCGCGAAGGGAGATACTTTTCCCAACTCTGGCCAAAAGAGATCACACATGCCCTAAGCATGTCTTCCAACACTTGGTTCACTCTTTCGGTCTGACCATCAGTTTGGGGATGGTAAGCGGTACTGAAGTTGAGACGGGACCCCATAGCAGTTTGGAAACTCTGCCAGAACTTGGAGACAAAGATGCTTCCACGGTCAGAGATGATCCTCAAAGGGACCCCGTGCAATGGAACAATACGAGCCAAGTATAAGTCCGCGAGTTGACTAGCACGAATCTCATCACGGACGGGTAGGAAGTGAGCAACCTTGGAAAGACGATCAATGATTACCCAGATTGCATTGTTGCCCTATTGGATCGGGGAAACCCGGTGATGAAGTCCATACCAATTTCATCCCATTTCCATTCCGGGACAGCAATAGGGCGGAGAGTGCCGGCAGGTCTTTGATGTTCAGCTTTTACCCGTCGACATGTGTCACATTCAGCCACATACTTGGCGATTTCTCGCTTCATCCGAGTCCACCAGAATTGTGGCCGAAGGTCTTGGTACATTTTGGTACTACCGGGATGGATAGAGAGAGGTGATTCATGAGCTTCTTGGAGAATGAGCTCCCTCAAATTCCGGTTCTTTGGCACCACTAGACGATCACCAAAATAAACAACTCCGGATTCATCTTCTGAGAAACAGTTTGCCTTGCCACTAGCAATGTTCCTCTTGATGTTCAGAATACCCTCATCCAGCTTCTGAGCATCCTTAATCTGGTCTACAAGAGTAGCTTTGATCTCCAGATTTGCAAGGTAGCCGGAGGGAACAATTTCCAGATTCAAACGGGCAAACTCTTCATGAAGAGCGGGTTGGGCTTTCTCAATCATCAGATTGTTGCAATAGGACTTCCGACTTAGCGCGTCAGCCACGACGTTTGCTTTGCCGGGTTGATAGTTCAGACTCACATTGTAGTCCGTGATTAACTCCAACCAACGCCTTTGCCTGAGGTTCAAATCCGGCTGGGTGAAGAGGTATTTCAGACTCTTGTGATCCGAGAAGATCTCACAACGGTTACCAAACAGATATGGTCTCCATTGCTTCAAAGCATAGACCACAGCGGCAAGTTCTAGATCATGAGTTGGGTAGTTGAGCTCATGCGGCTTCAACTGGCGAGAAGCATACGCCACCACATGGCCATCTTGCATCAATACACAACCCAAGCCTTGTAGAGAGGCGTCACAGAAGACGACGAAATCCTTGCTGGTGTCCGGCAGGACAAGCACAGGAGCGGACGTGAGCTTGGCTTTCAGTGTTTGGAAACTCTCTTCAGCTTCGGCCGACCATACAAACTTTTTATCCTTCTTGAGAAGGTCAGTCAGTGCCTTGGCTATTTTGGAGAAAGCTTCGATGAACCGGCGGTAGTAACCCGCCAATCCGAGAAAGCTACGAATGTCCTTGACTGACATTGGAGTTTTCCAGTCTAGAATAGCTTGAATTTTGTCGGGGATGACTTCCACCCATTGGCAGATATTACATGTCCAAGGAAGACAAGTTTATCCAACCAAAACTCACACTTGGAGAACTTGGCATAAAGACGGTGTTCACGAAGCCGTGTCAGAACCAACCGAAGGTGTTCATCATGCTCTTCGTCGGTTTTAGAATAGATGAGGATGTCATCGATGTAAATGACGACAAACTTATCAAGATAATCCATGAAAATGGAATTCATGAGCCTCATGAAAGTAGCTGGAGCATTTGTGAGACCAAAGGACATGACGGTATACTCATATGAGCCATAGCGAGTAACAAATGCCGTCTTTGGGATATCCTCCTTTCTGATCTTTATTTGATGGTACCCAGACCTCAGATCCATCTTGGAGAATACTCTTGCACCAGCTAACTGATCCAACAGATCATTGATGCGAGGAATAGGGTACTTGTTCTTGATTGTCACCGCATTCAACGGTCTATAGTCAGAGACAAGACGAGGCACGGTAGAATCCCTCTTCTTGACAAAGAGTACCGGACAACCCCATGGTGAACTGCTAGGCTGGATGAACTCCTTAGCTAACAGCTGATCAATTTGCTCCTTCAACAGAGCCAACTCTTCCACCGGCATGCGGTAGGGCTTCTTGGAAATTGGAGCAGTACCGGGAAGTAGATCTATCACAAACTCCACACTTCGGTCAGGAGGCATGCCGGGTAACTCTTCCGGGAACACATCCGGGAAGTCACACACCACGTGTATGTCCTGGATTTCAGGAGGGGACAAGCCTTCCATGAAACATAGGGTGATCTCCGGGGAGAGGGGTTGTCTGATGATGGAGGTCCTGAATATGTAGCCCAAAACTGCACATCGTAACCGGAAGGGTGGGTCACGGTGATGGACTTAGCAGCACAGTCGAGATTAGCATGGTATCTTGCTAACCAGTCCATGCCCAGTATGGCATCAAGGCCCTTCGACCTCAAGGCTATCAACGGGAAAGGGAAGGACAGGGATGCTATGATAATCTGAACCTCAGGAGTAACGCCATCGGTTTGCCATTTAGCGCCAGGAGTGGAGATCTCCAAAGGTCGTCTCATTTTCTCGAACGGTATTTTGTGCTCTTTCGCAAACGCAATGGATATGAATGAATGCGAAGCTCCAGAGTCAAACAAGACCGTAGCTGTATTGCCGTTGATTCGTAACTCACCCATGAGACGCCGGGATCATCTTCAGCTTCTTCAATAGAGACGTGGTTCAGGCGACCACGCACCATAGGTCCAGCCTTGCCAGTTGGAGTGGCAGGGGCTCGTGCAGGAGTTATAGCGAGAGGTGCCTTTTGGGGGCACTCCCTGGAGTAGTGGCCAGCCTGGCCACAGGTGTAGCAGTGACTCCAGGTGGAGCAGGTAGCATAGGACGGTACCCACTTCCGCCTATCCCAAGTGTCGAAGTAGTGGGCGCGGAGGAGGTGGCCTATATCCTGCTGCCCTCGGCATGAAGGGAGCACGAGGTACGGCGCTGTAGGGGACAAACACCCTGCGCTTCTTGCTCTCAGAACCCGAGGAACTCTGGTGATCCCCATGTGCGGGCCTCTTGGAAGCTTCAAGTTCCTTTCTTCCTTGCTCAAGAGTGAAAGCCTGATTGAACAGCTCCTGATAAGTCTGGAACCTGAAGGGCAATAGCTCATAGCGGAGCTGCGGATTCAGACCCTTGCGGAACAGCTCTTGCTTGTCAGCATCATTGGTCACGTCCCTTGGGGCGTAACGAGAAAGATGGTTGAACTCACGACCATAAGTGCGGAGGTCCATCCGTCCCTGTTGCAAATCCAGGAACTCCCTCCTCTTCAAGTCCATGATAGGCTGGGGAATGTACTCCGCACGGAAGGCAGTACGGAACTCAGCCCAGGTGAAGACATGGTTGGCTGGAAACAAGCCACATGGCTCCCACCAACAGCCAGCAGCACCAACCAAGAGATAGGTGGCAAAGTTGACTTGCTCAGCCAATGGGACATGCAGCGCGGAGAACTTGCGCTCCAAAGCACGAAGCCAATCATCAGCTTCCAGTGGCTCCTTAGCATCAGCAAAGGTGGGTGGCTGTGAGCGCAGAAACTCGGTGAGAGTGTTGCACTCGTTCCTCCGTGCATTCTGC